>CAJPEV010000196.1:0-33690 GCA_905338385.1 Darwinula stevensoni | reverse complement strand
TTCTGGGCAAAAGGGCATCGAGCAGTTACCCGTGCGTTGGGAACATGCCATAGACAACAATGGTCATTACATTGTAGACTGAAATTGCATTTCAATAAAGTTATAAAATTTTGACAAATTTGCGCAGAGTGTTGCAAGACTTTCTTTCCAACCCAATACATATCCAAGCATCTCCTCCAGTAAAACCAAAACACCATTAGGTCATTGAGCATAATGAATTTTGAAAACATTTCATTGGTTGTTTTTTTTTTCTCTCACTAAAGTGTATTTAACTCTTTCTGTACCGGGTTTTCTGATGCCATTATGCCATACACCTGTGCATTAGGGTGTTCCAAAGAAAATACGTACCTTGTACGGAAGAAAATGGCCCACGTGAAGGCCCAGTTCGAAAGCTCATTCCATCCTATCCTTTGGAATTTTAAAAAGTATGATTCCAGATTACGGAATCGAGGCAGATACATCCAAGTAATTCTTGAAATGTAGGCTCTTTCTTCAGAAAAAATTGAGATCCGAATATTTTCGCTCGTGCTGCTATCTATTGAGATGACTTGAAGCAACAAGTTACTTCGAGTTTGACAGGGTACGCTCGAACGCGTTCACTGGAAAAATGGCCCCTTGCAGCACTTACATTCCTCGTGGATCATCCTCATCCTCGGCGGAATGTGAAATTTCATTCATCTAGTAGCATTGAGAAAATGACAGGACCTTCCCCCCTAGTTAGCAGATTGTGCTACTTTTGTTTATTACTGTTGCTGTGCGTTCGTCTCACGTGGGGGAGCGATCCGTGCCAAAGTGTCAATGGCGTCTCGATTGGCAATCTCTGTCGCTGTGTCTTGACCGGAAAGCGCCTGGACATTCCTCGTGAGAGCATAGACGAGGAAGAATATTCTCCTGCTGAAGATGGACTCAGAGGAGTTCGAGTCTCCTGTGTCGGCCCTTTAAGGTCTGCTTTGTGTTTGAAAGCCAACGTTAGGGTTGACGTAGGGTTATGACTCAGCTTGGGACCACTTCAACTACATCCATATTGCTTTGTGGAAGAGAAGTGGCTATATCCAGGGCTGCCCGGATCAATTTATTTACAAGGAGGCATACCTGTTCTCATCCACTTTCCTTGTCCCTACTCTGCAGACAAGAGTCAGTAGCCCAATGATTTACAACTTGGCTGTCAATATCGAGCACTTTGGGTTCAATCCCTGTCTACACCCTCACCTTTTTTTTTCTTTCATGCACCTCAACCGAGTTTTAAGCATTTTAGAAGACTGATGATTGCACTGAAGATGGAAAATGACCTTGAAAAAGCTAGGCATGGCAGATTTGTCCTGGATATTGCTAGTAACACTGAGAAATCTGGACTTGAGCCTCTTGGGCATAGCATATCTTGTGTGCACCCTCCCCCCCCCCCATTCTCCTCCAGTATGGTTTGTTTTCTCACCATTTGGTGAGAAATTTGTGTAAATTTGGCTACTGCAATGTCATAATAAAAGTTATGTGAATAGAAAAATAGGAACTGTTTTAAAATCACCCTCATTGGTGTGAGCTTTATCATCCCCAAGAAAACTTGATGATACTGAAGTGGAAAGTATATGTTTGTTGAGTGACCTTGGGCTAATAGAGGCTCCCAGCTAGACTCTAGCTTCTCATGCTGCCATGTTCCATGTGCAGTGGGCATTAACCCCACATTGTGTATGTCATGATCTTTCTTGACAATAACTAGACCAGAGCTCATATTTCCAGCCTCCTGTGATGAATTCCTGAGCTCATCTTGACTTATGTATGACAGCCTTATTAGAGTAGAACAAATTCTTAATATGGATAGGACTATAACAAAATACTATTGCCTTGGCAATACCCATGTCAAAGCTGTGTTCTGAAAGGAAGCTTTCTCCATGCCACAGGAATTTTTTTTTCATGAATTTTGAACAATGGTGACATATCCCTGGGGCCATGACACCTGATCTAATCCAGGTGCAGTTCCAGCAGAAGAGTGAGTGATGTGCATGTCAGGCAGGTAGAAATGACCATGTCCATGTCTTGGCATGTAAAACTGCCAATGCCCTTGAGGCAAATTAATGGGATAGTCTGTTGGTTTAGACAGTTAAGAGAACCCAGAGGATCAGATGATACTTGTGACTACTGACCAAGAGTAAAAACTAGATGTACTATTCCCTAATGGGTGTGCATTTGTATCATTCCCTAATGAGTGTTGTACATTTTGTGGTTAACATTGATGTCAACCCTGAACCTTGTGTTCTCTTGGAAAGGTTATTACTGATGTATAAACAAGGTATTGGTCAACCACATGAAATTCTAATATCAGGTGCAGGTTAGCTTAATTTGCATGTAGCAACTGCCTTAAATCTTGTTTTACCTATCTTCTTATATGATACTTATTTAAGTCAAAGCCTATGTCCATATTCTCTTCTAACTAAAATGCTTATGCTCCAGAAAATCTAAAGATGACCTGGACATGGGTGTGATATTGGAGAACCTACCTGCTGAAACCATACAATTGGATGTTTTCAATTTCCTTCAGCCTGTCATCAAACCTGGGATGTTCAGTGCTCTCCCTCAGCTTCGACGGTGAGTGGACTTATATTTTTCAGGTTTTGCTGGCATTGATTGGATACTTCTATCCATTTGAAGGTTCTGGTGATGCAGGTGACTAGCCATTGACCACAAACGTATTATTGGGAATTCCCAATATTGGGATTTTTGGGAATTGGGAAAATATATTATTTGGAAATTGGGGTTATCTCATGTGCTCATTGCATAGCTTTGAATGATAGGTGCTGATTTCATTTGTAACTCTTCTATCTTTTCAGACTGAACCTATCTGGGAATGGCATTGAGGAAATCAAATCTGGAGCTCTCCAGAGCTTACAGTTGCTCAGAAAGTTGGACTTGTCAGGAAACCACATCAGAAGTCTTTCTCATGATGTGTTCCAAGGCCTGTCTACCTTGAGCAAGATAGACCTTGCTAACAACACACTCAAGCATCTTGAGAATGGAACATTCAATGGACTGCAGTTTCCTGTTCGAGTGAATCTTGCCTTGAATCAAATGATGTGTGATTGCAACCTGGAGTGGCTTTTGCAAGGAGATTTTGTTCGGTTGACCCCCACATCTCTGTGCTACTCTCCACCCAACTTGAGGAATTACCCAATAAAGAAGCTCACTTCCAAGGATCTCCTCTGTGGTTAGTCCATTTTCAGGCCTTTTCACCCATTGTGCTTCTATCAATGATAGATAGTATACATTTGTGCAACTTGTGACTGTGACCCCTCCTCTCTTCACAGACTGGAATTTACCACTTCCCAAGATGAAGATCTCTCCTTCTCAACCACAGTTCCTTTTCAAAGGGGACAGCTTCGAATTCCAGTGTCAAGCAGAGGAAATTAATACTCATGGTAGTCCTGATTCCTTGGGCTCAATCAGAGTTGCTTGGATTTGGAAAGGCCTTGAAGTCATTTCCAACCCACATGATGGGACCAGTGTGACGTTCAAATATGATGATGAGGGCTTCTCTCATTCCAGGTAAGGATCAGAGCCATTTTCTTTAGACAAGAATATGTATCTAAGAATCTGGGTATCTAAGAAAAAGTCAAAATTCCCCAAAAGTTTAATTTTCTAGTATACAGAAGGTGATCAAAAGTATCCAAATGCTTTTTCAAAATTGATTTTTTCACATTTACTTGATTAAATGTGTGTGGTACAGTATAATGTATACAGTAGAAATGAAGATGACCCAATCGAAGAACGAGAAAAACCGACGTGTGTATTTTGATTAAACAGCACACAACGTGGTTTTTTGGGCAAGTGATTTTCCTGCCTCACTTTTCCAGATGGGAAAGAAGAAGCTCATGAAAGAGCAGCATGGCACCTTTTTTCATTGCCATAAACGTGGTGACTCATATAGAAAAATCGCAAAAAACACTTGGATGTGGTCTTGCAACCGCCTGTGATACATTGAAATAATATGTCAAGACCAGATCCTCCAACTCCAGGTCATGCTCAGGACAACTGTGCCAAATCGACACACACCAGCGGTGTCACCATTTCTCACTGGTGTGTGTTGATTTTGGAGGATCCGGTCTTGACATAGTAGGAGATCCTACTCCTTATAAGTGGAATCCCCTTGATGCAATCTATGAAAAGAAGTTCATGGATCATGTAAGTGATGGAAGATTGGAATGGCATAATATTGGGTTCTCTGTACAGAACCATCAAAGTCCATTGGACATCATTTTATTTTGTTAATGAGATGCTTATCTCCTGGGACCAGTATTGATCCCAGCATAGTCTTACTTTTTTTTTAATGAAATAAAGTAATGAAATGGCCATCAGATCTCATTAGTCTATTTCATTGTGCCATGCCTCCAGCCTTGCAAAGAAGCTTTGAAACTGCCCTCAACAAAGGTGGGTAGTTTGATAAGGGCTTTGACAAATTTTTGGGGAAAATTATGTAAACTGGGTGATTCCTTTCACATTTCATAAGCAACAAAGGAGAGCTGAGAAACCTAATTTTGCTGAAGTTGAAAAGATTGTTTTAACTCCCTAAAACTTAACCTGAACTATACCCATTGAATGGGGGATGCAAGTAGGATATGATTATTTTTATTACTGAAAGTTCCCCTTGGAAGAGTTTCTTTCTGCTGCTGGCTTCTGGTACAGTCACATCATCATCATGTGATGATGGCATCATTCATCAGTTTGGTTTTTCATATAAGATTTCCTGAGTGTTCCTGTGTCATCTTTCCTATTCCCAGTTTTCAATGTGCCTGGAATGTGATTCCATATGGAATGATTTGCAAAGCTTGCTTCCTTGTGTGCAGTGTTCAATTGTTAAAAAATATTTTTTTCTCAGCAAATTTCAAGTATGAATTAGCAATTGATTTTCATGATTCTCTTTCCTTCCAGTACCTTGTATATAAATCGTGTACAAGATGAGCACGCAGGTGTCTGGCAGTGTTTGATGATGACTGATCGAGGCAATCACTCTGCTGCCTTGGAAATTCTTGTCATGTCTGAATCCACAAAATTCTGTCCTCAGTCAGGTATGTTTTCTATGAATTCTTTCAACTCTTTTGGTACCAGGTTTTCCATGGCTGGCAGTGCCTGCAGGATCAAGTGATTTTTGGGTGAGTTTGCATTGTGGAACACAGGTTTTTACATGCTCTAAACATGCAATACGCTTTTATTAGTGGTTATTGAGGGTCATACTAATCTTCTTAAAATTTGAGGTTGTACTTGTAAGACTGTGATCCCTGGGAGTAAAAACGCACCACTGGACATGTACAGCCATGGCACCAAATGGGTTAAAAAGTTGTCTTTTGCATTCATTCCTTTGTCATTTTTTAAACTTTCTCACCTTGAAGTGACACAGAACAACAAGGGGGCCTACATTTGGCCACAATGGATGCTGGAACGATCAGTGGAGCTGCCATGCCAAGGGCATCAGCAAGGTTCCAGTCTTCCACAGAAAACACCCTTTGCACAAAGACATTGCTTGCGTAATGGAACATGGACTGAAGCAGACACATCCAGCTGTCCCTTTTTATCTTTCACTACCAAGATTTTGGAACAATTTGCCAAGGTTTTTCACCTATTTACATCTTGGAAGACCTATTTTTATGTTGATGGCTTCCATAACTCAAGTTTGGACTTCCTTTTTTGTATTCTCTTCCACCAGAACAATCTCACTCTCAGTGTTGCAAGTGCCTATGACAGCGCTATCCACCTCTTGAATTATACCCAGGATGGTGGGGCACTTCAGGACAAAATTGATGTTGTGTTCATTGCACAAACACTAGAGAAGTACCTGAGATACATCCCTGGAAACCTGGAGGTATGCAATTCTTTGAAATACCTTGCTCAGTGAATCTCATAATATATGATAGTTGTCAATCCAGGACATTGGATTTTTTTATGGTTACAGTCACACAAAGACCTTGTTTGGAAGCTGGCAAAGCAGCTTGTGGATATTGCAGCAGTAGTGCAGAAACTTCCTCAAGAGTTGATTTATGAAGCTCAAAAAGAAGATGGTGCAGCTGCTCGCATTCTCCAAGCCCTCATCAGGATCCTCTCATTGCTCCCTGATACTTATTTCTCATCTGTGAGCACTCATGCATGATCTCAGAAGTGCCTTACAGCTTGCCATTTTTATTACTTGCATATATCTGTTCTCTAGTCATCTCTGAGTCTGGCTTCTGTGTCAATGAGGCTGGACTCCTTCACTGGCCTCTTGTGTCTGCTGGTGCACTCAGATGAATTTTCTGAAGCCAATCTCCGATGCTATTTGGAGCCATTTGTCTCATCACAGTCTGGTTCTGGGAATTTATCACTTCTTACTGTACCTCTGTCATCTCTCTATATGCAGGTACCATAATCTGTCATTACTTACTACTCTAGATATTAGTTTTGTGTATTGATGGTATTTAAATTTTGCTGATGATTGATTATGCAGATGTCTAGGCCCCAAGGTTTTTGATGCCATTACTAGGATCCTGAAGTTTCGTGGATTAGGTCTGTCAGAGGATTTACTCTAAACAATACTGTACTTGCCAAAAAAGTATTCAGAAGTACGAAACAAATTATTTCAGTCTCCTGAAGTTCTATATATTCCCTCTGAAAGATCTGCCAGGATTACATTTCAGGTAAAATCCATATACAACTATTAGTTTAATGCCTGCACACTTTTAAGGCAAATTTACTAATACTGGCATTCATAATATTAAAAATATTTGCTTGTATCCCATTAGAGGTAGAGCAAACCTGCTTAAACTGTGTTTGGTTTTGGTATTGGTTTTGAATTGCTCCAATTGGGTATTCATCTGATTCAAACTCTTTTATGAAAGAAATGATCAAGTTTGGATCCCTAATTGAATATGTTCAAGTTGGGATTAATTTTGTTACATAATTGAGAAATACCAGAGATTTCAGGTTCTGTTTTGCTTTCACAAAGTTGCTTTTGGGTTTGATTCCCATCTGCCACAAGTTGTTAGGTTTGGTTCATGTTGGCAAGTCACTGAGGGTGAAGATAAAGCAAACTGTGCTGAGGAAGTGATGGCTGTAACTGTGAGAGACATTGTAGTCACTTTCTCCTCATTTCTCATGTATGGTCACTGACTTTTTCTCATGATTTCCTGGCCCAATGAGCAATATAAGTATTTTTTGCCTTAAAACAAGTTTGTGTTCAGTATGAGTATGCCTGATTCAGGGTTTGCCTCCTGCTCACATCTGCCAAGTCAAGATTATCTCCAGTTCAGATTCCTTGGTTGTATGTCAGATTCATCTCTGGTTCTGGTTTGCCAAGAAGAGGGTTTTGGAGTTGAAATGCTTGTGTTTAGTTCAGGTTCACTGCACACCTATATTCACAATCACCAATAATATTTTAGGTTATAGTTGAAAATTACTTACTGTGTCTGCAGTGTCATGTCATCAGCACCGTATAATCTTATGTCAGCAGGTGGAGACAAGTGCATCTCTCCGCATTCCTGGTTCTGCCTTTGGCCATTTGAAAGATTTGGGTTTCCTCCAATCTGCCCTTCAACATGTGAGGATCTTTGCATTTACATCAGGACATCTCTTCCCATTGAACTTCATGGAACAAACCTTTCTCACTTCCATCCTTGGGTGTCACCTTGGTATGTCTAGGTTTCTGTCAGATGGTTCACCCTGAGGTAGCAGCATGAAAAACATGAATGAACCTAAAATATGCTCTGAATCTCCACTTTCAGGGACTTTGTTTAGTAGCAACTTGACAGACCCTATTGTCATTGAGTGGAAGAGTGATATTGGCAAAAACCTTCCCTCACAATCCCTCCATCCTGTGGTATGGAACATGGTGACAAATGTTTGGGACCCAGCTGATTCCATATGCACTGTAGAAAAAAGCCATAGCTCAATATCTTTGCACTGCAATAAATGTGGCTTTTATGCCATCATCACAGTGAAAGAGGAACTGGATGCAATTGTTGAAATGTGAGTAATTTTCAACATTGCCATTTGAAAAACCAAAGTGGATATGTCTGCTAGACATCAGTAATTTATTTTCTTCAGGGCAAGAGGTCCTGGATTTAGACTCTTCCATCCTCTGGTGTATGTGGGTACAGCAGTGGCTGTCACATGCCTTCTGGCTGCTGCCATCATCCATGGAGTCTATGCCATCCATCTCTCAATTGGACGAAACCTGAGGCACATACTTATCAATCTGTGGATCACCATTGCTCTGTTGCTCCTTGTGTTCAGGTGAGTAACTTTGGATTTTTTTTCTCTTTATGCATCTTGACATGATTTCTTCAATAGTCATCATGCTTCTAATCATACCTGTAGTACTGGAGTACGCCAGACTGTCAAGAGAGAAGTGTGCACTGGAATGGGACTCCTTCTGCACTATCTAACTCAATGTGCCATCCTCTGGTTTCCAATTTGTTTGAGGTAAGTGCATGGTTTCTCAGAGCAATTCCTGCCCTCTGGAATTCTCAGTCATGTTTTTTTTAAATTGCACATATCCTCAACCAGGGTGTTGAAAAAGAGTGCAAGAGAAGAGGAAGAAAGGGAACCAGTTGTGAAGACTGAACCACCTGTCTCTCATCCCTGTTCTTTGCATCCTGAGGACATGGGTGAAGCATCCACTGAGCTGGGGGCAGATGATGATGATGATGAGGAGCCTGGAGTGATAATTGTGAAGCCTATTTCTCGGTTTTATCTATGTGGCTGGGGGGTTCCACTCATAGTCGTTGGAATCTCAGGAGCTGTTCATTTCAAAGATTATGCCAGTCCCCTCTATTGCTTCCTCCAGTGGCCTCAGAGTGCTTGGGCTGTGTTGCTACCTATCAGTATCCTCCTCTTTCTCACTTTCATCTACTTCCTAAGTGCTAGGCTCACAATTCACAAGATAGAAGAGACATCAGCCAGATCCTCATGGTGGCGATTGCTTGTTCTTGCTCTCCTCTTTGTGTTCACATGGATGGCAGCTGCATTGCTTGTCATTGCCAGTGACCAATCCTTTTTACCCTTTGTTGATTCATCGACTCAGGAAATGATATTCACTGTGATATATTGCCTGATGTCCAATGGCCTGGGACTCTTTGTTCTCTTCTTTTACTGCTTGCTATCCACTGAAGTCCGAGCTGCAACTGTGAAGAGAAGCTTTTCTCCCTCCAGACTTTCTCTGCATGAAGAAAATGCCAATGTTGAGAAGGTGGTATCACAACCTAGCAAGCCACCCTCTTTGTGTTCACAGAGTCAGCCTGGGATTCAACTTTGTTCAGGATCAGTGCATTCCAATCAAATGCACTCTACAGAAGAAGGTGGGGGAGGAAGTAAGTGCAATGGCTCTTCTGTCATCCCACAGGATCTCCTCATGGGCACAGAGGTAATCCCACAGCCACGGTTCTATGACCCTCATCAGAGCATCATTGCCAAGAAGTTCTTCCAGAGACAACGGCGAAAGAAACATCGAGGGCAGCTCCATTCATACCGTTCAGATCTCAATACCACTACTGATGACAAAAGTAGTGACCATTTCACAAGTGTGAGTGCTCAAGCTGCTTCCAATCACCCACCACCTATGCTGCGCTGGTCAGAGGATGAGCGCGGTAGTGATTTTATCCGACCAGATAGGAAGCAGGAGGAACCTTTCTATGTCAATCAACCAGCCAGAGAGCTACAACCTCTTTTACACAGCATGAGTTCGATCCCAGACTCTACATATGATCGTGTAATTGTTGGTCAGGAAGATGATGGCAGGCCTCCTCGGCCTCAAGTGAAGGCAGGAATGAATGATTCCCTGGTTATGCGTACGAAAAGCCTCCCTCAAGCTGCTTGGGCTCAAGACCCATGCATTTATGAATCTTTCTCTGATGAGAAGGATTCTGAAGATGGTCTTTCATCACACCGGTATAGAATCCGAAAGACTCTCCAAGCCTCAGATGGCAGTGATTTCTCCTTGAATCGGAGGTCTCGAAATCGATCCCGTTCCCGATCTCATCGTCGATCTCAAGAGAAAGTTTACCCTCATGAAAACAAGCAAGGTATGAGTGGGAGTGTAGGAACAGCTCTTGACCATCCTAAGGCTCATCGAAGAAGAAGACGCAAGGAACACAGCAGAGATTTCTCTCAGAAACGTGAGACCTGTGTCTAATAATCTTTGGAGTTCAAAAAGTTGCCCACCAGAATCTCAGTTTATGTACCTTATTTTGCTCCTGAGTTTTTTGTTAATGTGACCTTCAATCATTTTCATATATTAAATTTTGTGGTTGTGCCTCAAGCTTTGTGTTGTGATTGAAGGGTTTGACCCTTTCTCAACTTCTTCACTTTTACTTTCACTTGGACTTTCATATTGCCCTGATAAGCTGTAGCTCGTCAGGGGAGGCAAAGGAGGCTGGGCCTCAGCAAAAATTCTTAGGAAATTCATTCACCTTTAGATACAAAATAAATCTCTCAGAATAGTTGGATTCATTCTCAATTGACGCAAAGCGAGCAAAGTCCAGTCTCCTGACAATCGACTCCTGCACAGAATCGTGGATGGGAGGTCAGGGCCTGTTTCTCGAAGTTTTTAAATCCTTTCTTTTTCTCAAAACGTGCTAAAATACTGCTAATTGTAATCCTTGTTTTATTTATTTATTCTTTAAAGGCCTCAAAAGTTCTTAACTTTTCCTATTCTTCGTCTTTTCTTGCCTTTAAGAGAAGTTATAGACGAGAATTGAAGTGGGCCTCGAGTATGACATTCAGAAATATTGCTAGAAGTTCATATTCATATTTCTATCCATGTATGGATGAAAGACGTCCTCTAAAGCGATGAAAGATGGGTGTCCACAAACTGGATCCTCAATTCAAGATTTTGCCTATTTGTAGACGTCCACGAAGGGGACTACGGGGTTATATCAACGTTCCGAACGTTCATTCAACGTATTGATTTAATGTCATGTGTTTCAAATTGTGTCTTAAATTATTCACGAAGCAGAGGCCTGACATTTCAATGAGGAGGCCCGAGATCATCGAAAAGGACAAAGGTTTTGGTGACAAAAGAGAAACTTTTAGTCTGGATTAATGATTAAAATTTTTTTGAGTGATCAAGGTCTCATGGACTTCATCAGAGAATGCACTCTTGGTATTCAACTGAACTGAGTTAGGCTTCACCAAAATGGTCACAGATGTAACTGTGCTTGCCAAAAAAAATGCATGAAGAGTGATTTTTATTTTTATTTTCATCTCAGTGACGATGAATAAAACTGCTGCACATGGTTATCTCTTCTTATAAGGCCTATCCATGTTCACGATTGTTAAAAAATTGGCACCGTCCACAAACTGGAACCAGGTCGTCCACAATAGCGAACAGCGTGAATATCCACACAGTCATTAACCCTTCAAGCTCTGAGTTTTGGTCTGACCTCTAAGTGATGAACATATGGTGTACATAAAAACTGCTTGAAGGGTTAAAATACCTAATGGAAAAGTATGCAATCAATGCTCAATTTCAGAGTATGAATATTTAAATATGATACGTGACCTCATATTGAAACCAGACGCAGTTCTCCAGTGACTCCAACAACTGCAGTATAATTTCCAAGATACAAATTTCCTGTCCACGAATAAGCACATTTACCTTATGCTTAATTGTGAGTGCTAAATGTCCAAAAGGGTACTGGTAGGAGCTGAGCATTGCCTCTTCTACTTCTGATGTGCTGTACATTTAGATTTCTCATTACTGGTGCCATCTATTTGGTATTTGGAGATGGATTGGCAATCTTGAAGTCACCAGTTCATGCCATTCTTCCCATCTGCAAAATCCTCACCCGGCGTGTGTGAGATATGGTGCAGTTCCCGTCAATGAACAAAGTACACGGGTTGAAAATTGATTTCTTGGAGGAAACACAGTTCCCAAATGTCATTGGGAATGTCAACTGTCAATGTCAGTGTCAACTCGAACTAGCACTTGGCTGCTAGCAAGTGCTAGCATGTCTTTAGACCTTTTGCCTCAAGTAGAGCTGTTCAGTTGTCTGAATTCACATGGACAATTTACGAGTCGCAAAGGATGGAAAGTCGTGAGATATATTCTACATAATCATATTCACTAGGTGAGCTAGATGCGGTTTTGTGTGGGAGAATTGATAAAACTCTCAAGTGGAGAATGTTGTAAGACTGATACTTTTCTCCTTGGACCTGATGCACTTCTGCTCTCAAGTGTTCACAAAAGTTTCAATTTCTGCACTGCATTTTCAAGATTTCAATGCAATATGAACTATTAACATGAAACGGCCTCCTCAGACTTTTTGTCTGCAAGCTGCCACTGGGCAGTATCATGTTTCAATGAGGAATACCTTTCTGAAATGTGCAAGTTTAGCATTCTGCAGGGGCTTCACCCTACTAAGGTACAATATTTCCCAAGAAAGGTTTCTTGGTAGTAGTGAGGGTGATCCCTGATCATTGAGAAGGAAGATGGAGAACAGTGAGAATTAGGAGATGAATAATCAAGTTTTTTCACTTTCACAAGTGTTGAAGAAGTCTAAGCACAAACTACTGTGTCAAGCCTGAATCAACACAGGGATATTGTATGCAATATTATTAGCAGAACATAAAAAATGGACATGAAAAAAAATTCATAAAGAGCAATACAAAAGGGGGACAGGCTTATATAGTGAAATCCTCTTGAAGGGGATGGTAGTCCCAATAAAATTAAAGATAAGCAAACTGTACAAATCACATACCAACAGAATAAAACTATTCTGAAAGAATCATGTCAGCTAGGCTACAGTAAAACTAATTTTTAACTCTCTTCCTGTCTGTGGTTTCATCCATACAAGAACATGCAACAGATGGGTAATAATCACTCTATATTTTCTACTTGCCTCCCCCAGTCTAGTACAGCAATAATTCTTCTCATAAAGATAAGCCTAAGGACTACATATACAACGATAGTAGACACAGGTCCACAGTATCACCTCACCTCTCATTTGATTTTGACAATTCTTCTCTTCCATCTCTCTATGCTAACCTCTTTCTAGGAGTCAATACTCCCTGGACCAGAAGGGCTTCCTAATGGAGAAGAGAACAGACACTAAAAATGCTACAATTATGACTAGTTGTAATAATCACTTCCTTGCTCTGAGAGTTCTAGAGAAAGAGCAGTACAATACCATGGAATATTCTGCTCAGCAGAAGTTTAATTTGATTCAGCTTTCCAATACTTAAAAAATAATTCCTGCACTTTCACTTACATCAGAAAAGTCATATACTCTAGGAATGATTCTGTGTTAATTAAATAAAAAATAACACTCAATAATCCTGACTTTTATATCAAAGGAAGTAGGCTGGGGATTGCTTCCTTCAACTGGCTCAATGATCCAGTTAGAAGGGTGGACAAAAGATGAGAGACCTTGCTGGCTGGTCAAATGATCCTGTCCTGCAAAGAAAGTGCATGAAAAATAGATTTCTAGCATGAGTGAGAATGCATATGTCCTTGATTAATATCTCATCAGAGAACAAGAGAACAATCCAAAAAACAGAAACAATACTATTGTATTGTTTTACCTTTCAACTTTGTTTCAGATTACATGTCCCCATTTTGTAGGATGGCGAAAAAGTAATCTACATTTATGACAAACTTTCCAATGGCATCTTTGCTTCATCAAAGTAATTATTTTACATGAAAGTACCTTTGGCACTGCTTCCTTCAGCTGATTCATGAGATGAAAGAAGGCTTGAATGCCCCTTGAGTATGCAAGATGAAGATGAGATGAAAGAAGGCTTGAATGCCCCTATCTTCCTCCTGCAAAGAATTGTTATTATAAATAGGCCTGTTGATGTATATTTGTGAAGAATGGAGGATAAAGGATTTTGTTCAATATTTCAACTATCTGGTTTTCAAGAATGAGGGCAATTATATTTTGTAATTATTCAACTTTTAAATTTGTTCAAGGCTATACATGTCAGCATCTTTAGGGATGCCAATGAAGGAATCTTGTGTTCTCCCTCTGACAAAACTTATGATTCTGAGTTAATCCATTAATTGAATTCTCCTATACTTCTGCAAATAAACTGCAGTTGTGATGATAATTCAAACGTGCAAAGAAGGGCCTTAATGTCTATTTCTGCTTTTTAGTGATCATATATATTGATCCATAATATTTTCATATAATCAGCTTTCAATATCAACTTCAATAATGCACCAAGAGGATGCTGGTGAGTCATACATTCTTGTATTCACTAGATTATAAATAGGTTGCAACATTTAATGTGTTAAAGGATTATGCCATACCAGCATTCAGAAAGATCATGATGAAGGATCCTCACTCTGTATGAAAGATAAAAAAGATTCTGAGCTATTCACATCATGTAGTATCCATTACTACAAGTATACAGTCTAAATGTCATACTTCTCTGGGTTCTCCCTTCTGAAACAATTTTTAAATTTAAATTTCCATCATTGAATTGATTGGTTCACCAAGTCACACCTGGCTGAAATGAATTACTCAAATTGCAAGTCCAAGTTTCATAGGCAAAAGAACATAGCATTGGTGGATGGTCCAGTCTTAGATATTGGCTTTTAAATAGTAAAAGAAATGGAGATAACATCTTTGGGCAATGGAAATAACAATAAAGCTTTGCTCACAAAGGTCATGTTGGAAGGTAATGAACATCAGGAAAGATCAGAGCAGAAATGATTCACTTATCTTAGCATGAATGTCTCAAATCATCCCTCTGAACTTTGGCATTGAAACTACAAGCTATTTGTTACATGTGGGGCAAAGTCATTAAAACTCACAGTAAATTAATGCTTAAAAACTTTCATCCTCCCTCAACCAAGGTACCACATTTCAATGGTTGGTATAGCTCCTTGTGTAAAAGTAATGAATTTTAAAAAGTGTTACCAATTCTTGGACATCCTGCAGACCAGCGGTTCCCAAACTGTGGGTCACAAGAGGCATCAAGGTGGGTCACGTACATTTTCCCAGTATAAAAAATCACTAGATCCGCATCCTCTCAGGATAAAATATGCCCTGCAGAAAAGGTCGCTCAGTTTTCTTCAAGTCATAATTACTTTGAAATACCTAGTTCTGGATTCCAGTGGGTCAGGAAATGTTCTGTATGTCAGCAAGTGGGTCATGATTCAAAGAAGTCTGGGAACCGCTGGTGTAGACCACATGCAATCACAATGACTATTATTACTAAAAAACAACCTTTAGTGCTGCTTCTATCAATTGATTCATGGGGATAATCCAGTAAAGGTTGAAGATATGATGAAATCCAGGACAACTTGAGCTTGACCACTCTTGTATGCCTGCACAAAAGGATAGAATAGTAATAGGGCTTTGATCAATATTTCAATCATTTTCCAAGATAATATATCAATCTGTAATATAGTAGTATAGTTTCAAGGTTCAACCTCCTTTAAACACAATCCCATAAAACAAGTTTGCTTGACAGCAATAGTTTCTGCATTTTCCTTGTCAGGCATTAGTGCCTGATGATGGAATGTTCCATGTATTACTTATTCTGTGCTATCCAGCTGCTTCCAAGACATCCAGAAAAATAGCATATTTCTTTTGAACTGCCAAAACAGCATCTAATCTGGGAGTATGGGATGTAATGTCCCTTAACTCTTTCACTATGTAGTAGAATCGATATGGGTTAGGGAGAACTAGCTGCTGTGTGAAAAAAGTCTACCACTGCCAAGTTTAAATAGGTGAGGAAACAAATCTTAGATACTTCAAGCAGCATGGGTACTTGTGCTTCACCATCATGAAAGAGAAGCTGATGCAACCTCAAGTAGAATTATTTGAAATATTCTGTAAACATGATCTGCCTCAAGGCAAGTTGATGGATATAAATTGTCCAATTCCAGAATCATTCAATCCTCATGAACATATTAAGTTAATGCAGCATCACATACAAGGAGTATGTATAACTACCACATGCCACTTAATCAACTGCTATCGAGTTACTGCTCCAAGTATGAAGGTAATTAATTAAAGTAACTGTCATCTAAATCAGTCATTTCACTTTAAGAATATTTTTTACACCTAAATTTGAGACATTTACAAAAGCCACATGAGATTTGAGACTGGCATTAATATTCACTAGTTTACTTTGAACATCCCAGGTTTCAACCATCCAAGTATCATATCTCATCCTCAGTACTCAGAAATTTTGCACAGTGGAAGTGAGAAAAGTCAGGGTACCAGAGCCACCCTCTATTATTTTGTCTTGACTATTTATAATCTAAGTTTGAAGTCAATCATAGTTCTGCTTGAAAGCAAATGAAGTTTGATTTGGATCTCTACCATAAATTGGCCAAAAATTGAAACATCAATTATGCCATTTCATGTACATTTTACATATTTTCTAATGCAAAAAAAATTATTCAGGAGCTCATGAATGTCATTAGTTGCAAACTCTCCATGTTAACTGAGAAATTGCAGAAGGTTCTAGGGTGAAGAATGATTCGCTATTGGAAATACTATCACCACTGAACATTTGAAGGGATCACAGTTGTAAATAGCTACAAACAAAACACTGGTTCAGTACAATTATTTGGGTTTATGCAGCCTGGATCATTTGTTTAAGTCAAATGGATCTTTGCACAATCAGACACAATGTGGTTCAATTACATGTCCCCAATATGTGCCTTACTTTATCACCTTCATCACTACCCATGAAATCAATGGCAACCCACTTCAATGTTGAGTGGTGTAATATTTTATTTTAAGTTGTCCAAATGTAACCTCACCTCTAATATTGCAGGATGAACTCTTGGGATTGAAGAGGAAGCCTGGTAAATGAATGCCATGTTCCTTATGCACCTAAAAGGAAAGCTGATGCAACAACAGGAGATAGGGAACCTTCTAGATTCGGCTGTAAGGTGCTAGAGCAAGTCATAAGAATAGTAGAGGTGGTTTTATGGGATGACCAGACTGTGCTGCTGAAACTATAAAGGAAGAAAGCTTCTGAAGTCTGATGAGAATGATTTTTCAGAATAGATGAAGCCCATCAGGAGAGAAGTGGTGAAATTGAAAAAAAAAATCCAAACAGTTGATCCAGTGAAGATTCTGAATTGTGGAATGAAATGTGAAACATCTAGAGGTCCACAATTCTCTGCATTGGTGACATCATGGTTGCATGTTGGAGCCATATACTAGCAGGAAGTCCATATATCAAGTCTCACTAGAGGCAGGTGGTATGTCGACTGGGTTCACTCAGCAGCTTTAAGATTCTAACTGCTCCCCTGTTTGAGGATTGGAAAAGGTATGTGTTGAGATTCCTGTTCAAATGAAAATGAAGAAAGCCTGAAATAAAGGGCACCATGAGGAGTTGAGGTGAGGTTCCTGTTCAAATGAATGAGAAAGCTTGAAATAAGAAAGGGCACCATGAGGAGGTAAGTCCCCTTTCAAACCTGCTTTTTAGAAAAATTAGATCAATGCAAGCACAATCAGTTCAACATTTGGGATGCAAGGTGAGGGATAGGTGAGTCTCAATAGCACCCAATACCTAGTACATATTATGCACTATACTAGCATGGCTACTACAGCCTGAGCCTGTGAAAAGAAACCAATAACTGCTAACAGCAGGCATGCAGATATATGGAAGTTTAAGGGCTTGGCTGACTGGCAAAATATCTTTCCCTTGAAGTTTGCAGATTTATGCTCCATTGTCTGTTGTCCATACCTATGTTTATGTAAAAAGTATTTGATCACACAGTGGGATGAAACACAGTTTAGTAGGATGGATTGCTCTTTGATGAAGGCAACATTATTCATAGCTGGGGATAAAAAATTGCAGATGATCTGATGGTAGGAAGTCTGTAGGAAAAAAAAAAAGAAGTTTATAAGTATGCCTGGAATGAGGAATGGAAATAAGAGGCTGCATGAAGAAAACATGGGCAGGAATCCCTTTTTACCGAATTATGATCTTCACCTGATGACAGTGAGAGGCATGAAGAATGCATGTTGCTTTACCTGCAATTAGAAACTCTATTAACTAGTTATGGCAGACATCTGCAACAGTGGAAGTCATTCTTCAGAAGTGCAAGTTGATGAGGGTCACTGACCAGGTAGGAATAAAAAATGAAAATAACCTATAGATACCTGCAAAGCAGGAGGGGAGCAAGTCATAATGCAATGAAGGATAAAATACAAGAGTGAGAGAGAGAGAGAGACTGGAAGGTCTGGCATCTTCTGAATAGCTGCACACTCAAGATGTCAGATGCAAAATGGATAGTGATGGCAAGAAGGGTGTGAACCTCTTAAATTGGAGAGCACCTGGTGAACCTTTTGGGGGCACAATGTATATTATGCTAGATCCTTGCTCAGATGAAAATGGAGAAAGCATAGAAAAATGAAAAAAGCCATGAAGAGGTTAGAAATCATAGTCATCTGGGAAACCTGCTTACAAATAAAATTTAACAACATTTGAGGTATTATCAAGTTCAAGTAGCAAAGGGAAGGCATGCAACAAGAGGCAGCTGATAAGTTAATCCTAGGAAATGCTGGTACCTGAAAAATAGAGAGATAAGCATGTGTTTGCTGTAGCTGTGACTTCTGGTTCTGAAAATGGAAGAAAAGCTTATGGGTTGATTGCAAGCTTAAGCCTCTGCATTGAAGTGGATGATGATACCATGTGGTAACCTAAAAACAAATGAGGAGGATCGGATGATCCCTGTTAATGCCAAGTAGGTGTGATATTGGCAGCCAATGCCAAAGAACTATGTGATCTATGCAAAGAAAATGTGAGAACTCAAAATTTTGGCAGTTCAGGTGGCAGGCAGTCTCAGAGCAGTTTTAGAAGGTTCTTTTTTCTCTGGAGATGACCCTCACAGAAAATAAAAAAAAACTGGAGTATTGTGTAACAAAGTAACAACTAATGGGATTCCAGAAAATTCATTAATATGTTTAATATCTTTATATGCCACATGTGATTTCAATACTGCCATGGGTTTTGTGCAACACACAAAAAGAACCTCAGAATCCATTAAAGGCACACCTAATAAACAGAATGAATGCGAAATACAAAAGTAATAAGAGATCATGGCTGACTGACTTCCTGCATGAAAGAAGTTCATAACTACTGCTCACTCTTCATAGAAAGAAAAGCTGATGGGTGGAATAATGACAGGTATAAACTGTTCCATCTCACTAATTCTTATATTTAGATTCTGAAAACATTTATTGGAGTTGGTAACCACAAATTGGGGGAATTAGCTCTTCATAGCTTGTTGGATTTGATCCTGGTAGATCCCCTATGCAGATGTCTTCAAGTGCACCAACAGGGTTGTCTGGACCAATTCTACATCTTCTCTGCATATAATTACTCTGTGGAAACCACTGCTGAAGAACTTAAACTGATCTTTCTAATCTGGATCACCTATATATCTTATGAAGAAAGAGTTGTCTTGATTCAGTGAGGAAGCAGGCCCTTGGAGGAGTGGAAAGACTTTAAACCTATGCTTTTCCTTCTTTGGATCACCTAGATGAAAAAAAGATGAAGTAGTCTTGATTTAGAATGAGAACAAGCCCTTGGAAGAGTAGAAGAAAATATCAGCAGACTACCAGGATGACTTTGGGAATGCAGGAGGATCTCTAGCACTGAAGTCACAGATGTCCAAATCTGAAAATGTGTGAAGTACCTACAAAGAAGGAATGTAGAAAAGGCAGGAAATGGCTGTTGTGGGGCTGTTGAAGTTTGGGAGCAGCTATGAGAACATGAAAAGCTTTTGCTGATGAAAGTTGAAGAGCAAATAAGGAATAAGTTTGACCACTGGGAAGGAAAATTAAGTCCAGGAAGCATTCAGAATATCTTGCCCAACATCCTTTGGAGTCAGAAATGAGGTTGAAATAACAAGACCCAGAGATGAAAACAGCACCTCCAGTATTAGAGGAATAGGAGGCCTTCAATTTCTGCCTGTGATGTTGCACCTAGAGGGAAAATGGTGATGTGTAGATGACTCTAGATCAAGTTGAATGAGAACATCCTAAATGAGGATAGAAGTGAACACATATTCTTCTTGCATTGTAATAAGCAGATGCCAGGGACAAAAGAACTTGAGGAGAACTTCAACCTACATCTGAAAGTATTCAATCTATATTACCAGTAATCCTAAAAAAACTTGCTCTTGCTGATGAATTCACATGCCAATGGGAGCATAAATAGCCTATTTGTTGATGGTTCCTCCTCCATCCTGGGGAAGCATTTGAGTGACTGATGAATCCTAACAACATAAATTGTTCCAATTTGATTGAGACAGATGAATTTATGAAGAAAGGTCGATGAGTCTCACAAAGTGAATCCTAGAGGGGAAAAAATACATTTTTTAAAGGAGAAGTTGGCATTTTCTCAATGCCAGTGATATTCCAGTGACTGGTGCATCCTGCATAAAGGACCATATTCCATCTAGGGCATTTTCAGCACTTGATGCCCCACAAAAGGGATGTAAGATATTGCAATGTACACAAAATTCATCATTTTTGTATTTATTTAACTACCACTAGTTTGAAGAAATAAGAATATGGACTACACCTGAGTATGGATCATCAAATACTCTGAATTATTACAATTGGGAAATGCATTGCTGCAGATAATGCTTGACAAAAAAGAATGATACTTTTAATGTCATACTGGAAAAATAAATTAAATGGGAACTCATCTTGGTATGCTTCCATCAACTTGTCAGTGCACACTTCAACACTTGCAAGGGCAAAACGTCCATTCCCACATTAAAAATTGCTGCAGATCAACTTCTTCACCACTTGCCAGAACCAAAACAGGCAGTAATGTTCCTTTGGGGAAAAAATAATGAAATTTACTCAACATGAGCTACACTTCATACCACATTGGAGTCAATCAGAAAAGCTACACCACTAGACTTGTAGCCAAGGTCATCTATGGCCATAATAATCAAATGAAAATGTTATGAGAACCATCAACACGAGTCTCTGCAATAAATGGTATGGAAAAAAACTAAGGTTGCACAAATGAGTAGGAGCATGCCCATATACAAATGACAGCAACTCTGCTTCTAAATGGGAGAGATGGTCCCTGGAATGAAGCCACCACAGACAGTGTTGCAGTATGCAGTATGATGAGCTGAAAGCAAAGAACCACTGTAGAGGGTGGCCCATTTAAGTATTTAATGTTTTGTTTGGCTATAGCCAATGCCAATGCCAATAATATCTACACACAAAGTAGGGCTGACCTTAGAATTTTATTTGGCCAATTTTATTAAGTTTTGTTGTGAGGTTTTCAAGAAATTCAATTTTTACTGTAACTCAAAACTTTTGCATTTGTGCTCTGACTTTTCATCTAATTCAGATATGATGTTTTTGAGAAATTAAATTTTTTTATTTTGACTCACATGTTATGTATTTGTGCATGTTATTGGTGCTGTTTATTAAGCCCATAGTCTGCTTGAATTTATAATTATATTGTTTTTAGATGTCATTTGTAGTGAATGAATGGACAAAAAGTCCCATGATTGTTCAGCAAAAGTTTTGTGCAGAATTCAGTTGAGATCCACCTTCTTTTATGAGCATGATCAAGTGGCACAATGCTTTAATGGAAACTGGAAGTGTGCAAAATGTGGACAGAAAATGG
Organism: Darwinula stevensoni; assembly: GCA_905338385.1. Taxonomy (NCBI): domain Eukaryota; kingdom Metazoa; phylum Arthropoda; class Ostracoda; order Podocopida; family Darwinulidae; genus Darwinula; species Darwinula stevensoni. The sequence continues at coordinate 12,102 of CAJPEV010000196.1, read as the reverse complement.
CAATTAACAAGGCACTCAGATGTTAACTGCATTCAGGCTTTAGGCAAAATCCCTATTTAAATGCAGCAAAAAATTTTTTTGGAGTACAATGAGTATCTTGAATGCATTATTGAAAATAGTGGATTTTATATTGAAGTGCACAACTCATGAACAGCATTTCTAAATATTGTGAAAATGAACCAAGTAAAATTCTAGGTCAGCACTACTTTTTGTTTAAATTTTATTGAAATTGGTAAAAATGTACATAAGCTATAGCCAAACAAAACTGCAAATACTTAAATGGGCCACCTGTACAATGAGTTTGTGATTCTTGTGCCCTCCATTCTCCCAGATGCTACTGCATGATCATACTTCTTATGACTTGTTGCTCAGAAATGAGAAGTGAGATGAATTTTATAATGGGAATGGAGACAATAAAAATAAAAATATTAAGGTTCTTTCACTTTTTACAGAAACTAAAGGATAAATGATGGTTCTACATAGCAGATCTTCATGTGACTATTTGCAATTCTTCATGATTTCAAAGGTACGATGCCTCTTCATGAAATGAGCATAAGCAAAATAATGCTAGTAACCATGGCAACATACAAAGTATGAAGTCAGAGTCCTATTATATTAAGTATTGAATGAGTACGATTTACAAGATCAGTTAAACTCCAATTTCATCATGGTACCAGGTGAGTCACAAGTAACTACTGTGGAGTTGGGAGCCTCATAACTCTGAATGTGGATAGGGCATGAGTGAGAGATTATGGAGAAAGTATTACACTACAAATCATTTATTTAACATGTTATTTAATACATATATTTAACATATTAACTGGAATATGGGATGATGGTGGGCCATACACTCTTGTATTCACTGGGCCATAAATTGGTTGTGGCAAACATTAAAAATGTAAATTGTGAAATTTGCTCTTTTGAATGAGACAAAGATGAGACACCCAAGATGGGAAGTAGAAATAGGACAGTGTGACATCATTGGCCACCATGTTTGGAAATGCCTCACAAAACTCAACTAGTCTATTACCATCATCATCAAGTAAGGCTTGAATCAGTGTGGAAACACTTGTACCTGAGGTCTCTCATAAGATGTATGTGTGAAAGTCACCCCAAGCCATTGTGAAAGTCAGTGACTCAACTTCTGAAGACTTTGAACTGCTGGCATCACATCATACCCGTATTCAATTGACAATTTAAAAGTTTGAAGCTATTGACGGTATCTCAGATGCAGAAAGACCAGGATGCTAAATATCTGCTAGCACTAAAGAGATGAGAGAAGGTTTTACTGCAGCTGCTCCCCAGAATTCAAGTTGATGACTTTTCAAGAAATAGAAATGTTTGAGAATTCTATTATCTTTCTCCCAAGGGACCTTAGAATACAAGCCTCATCACCCCAGACCAACTCAGGTCTAATTTAAGGATGGTAAGATGAGCTTGTGAAACATTTCCAAACATAGTTCAAAGTGTCACAAGTGGCCAATCATATCACAGTCTCTTCCATATTGTTCAACAAAGTAAGTTTGAAATATGTCACATTTTATATATCTATGTATAGATAACATGCCTGATGAGATGATATAAACATAACATTCATACCATTTCCATGTTATGAGATATCAGGCTTCAAACTTTGTAGGTTACTTCAGTTCACCCTGTATGAGACTTGTTCATGAAAAAGTTACAACTACACACGATTGTTTCAAACTCAGCATCATCAATGGTCTTCTGTAGGAATTACAATTAACATGTATAAATTATCAAAAGAACCTATTATAAACTTGAATTTTAATTAAATTAATCTGATGCAAGATGTTCCACATCAATATAATTATGCAATATGGCCCAAGTCACTGGATATGACAGGGCTTTCAGCAACTAATTTGAGGCAGATTTGAGTTCTAAAACCTGAAAGCAAAAAAAGCCTTGTAGATACTCACATGAGTAAATGTGCCTTCCTTTTCCTATGGCTGCAAACCTGTTTCTTCAAGTCTCAAACCTCAGTGATCAGATTCCAACCACTTTTATTCCAGCTTCATTATCCTGTAATAAACATTGGATGCTGCAAACACTGTTCCATAAATACTCTGCCCCTAATGATTTCATTGCAAGTAACTAATGTAACTGGGCTATCAAATTTGAGTTCTTTCAAAGCAGGGTGTACTTAATGACAGTAAGAAAATTTTTTTCCAGGAATGGAGTCTTTAAACAATGGCAATAAGAAACCACAACTTAAATGCCCTGTACTGGGGCTCATTTCTTACCTTATACATATCACCTATGACCTGAACAGTAGGCTCTTCGAGATGAGAGTAGGGATCAACCAAGACTCTTCCTGATCCACAGGTTCATGATCTACTCAACTGAAATGTATGCTGATCACCTCCCATAGAAACTAATCTTGACAACTCAATAATTTAAAGGCAATAGTGACTGATACAATTGATCAAAGTTACATTAAGTGAATTACACTGAACCATGTTTTCTGAACCCTCAACATCAAAGTGGGCACCCTTACCCTGAGATGAGCATTATACTAGGAAGCCACAAATTTACAAGTGCCTCTCTGACCTTCATATTTTTAGCCAAGTAGAAACAAATTAAAACTCCACAAGTTTAAGTTGATTGGTTTCTGATCATAACTTCAATCAGAAACACATGGATGTGTCAGATTTTGTGAAGATATGGATATCCTTTGGACATGCTGGGTAATCTTCACATTGAATCATTTTAATCAATAGAAACACAAAGACTACAGTAAAAATCATGTCTATGGAAAGATATTTGGACAGCAGGGGACCACTAAGTTAGCATTAAAAAAAGTATCCATTTCTAAATACTCAGCACATGGCTCAATTGGGTCACAAGGAACATTACATTTTACTAAACCCAAACATGACCTTGGACAATAGTTCACTAAAGAACCTTGTAGTGGGAATGCTATTCCTGGTGAATTTTAATGGCTTTCAAACATGAACACAATAATTGTAGCAGTGTGAAGAGACAGGTATAATGAGACAGAAAGGAATTGAGTGGGTCATCAATAGTGTGAGAATATAATCTACCTGAAATTTCAGAATTCAATTGAATATACCTTCACTACTTCTTGATGGTGACTGCTACAGAGGCCAAATATAATGTAACTTGGTGGCTTAATAAATTAAAAAACAGGGGGATTAAAACAGCCTAATGATTTATTAGCCATCAAGGAGACACTGAATATCCCCAATTACCTTGTAAAAAGGATTAATAGACTTGATTGCTGAGTTAACATCTCTCAGGCCTTCACAGTGTCCACCGCTTTTTATTTATTTTTAAATAAATCATGACATCAGCATCATATTATGCCTTCCAAAAGGCTTATGATTGAGAGGTCAGTCAGACATTGGCTCCAAGAGGCTACCCTCAGGAGCAAAAAAAATATCAAGATGAAAGCATGAGACTCAGAGACAACAGAATGAATGAATCCCTGGCATTTAGTAAAAACACATTAAAGGTAAACTTTCTCAATCTGTTGGGCAAAAATCCAGAATCTCAAGCACATTTCTTAGTATACTACATATCACAGTTTTGAAACTGTAAGGATGATATTTTTAAAGGTATGATGTTCAATTTGGATCTACAGTTTCTTGGACCTAAGTTCAATTTGAAATTTGGGGACTCAGCCAGGTGAATATTTTCTGGTCATGCAGGGAATGATTTTTTTTTGCAAGACGTCTGTTGAGCTCTGTGATGTCTTAAGATCCTTTTTGTATATTTTACTCCAGTCAAATTGGCAATACCAATTTTTATTTATTTAATGTAGTCCATGTGTTTTGCAACTGTATGCACAATGGAGCATAAGTACTCTGGTTTCCCTCCAAGGGAAAAAATATTTCACCTCTCACAGATGTATGCCTAAAAGACAGCCAACATGAATGAATACATACTAGTACACAAATCAGGGGCATGTCAAGGGTTTTCAAATGGGGGGGGTCTGCAGGCTGAAGTGTCAAATGGGGAGGGGGGGGGATTAACAGGGAAACTAGACAAAATAGAGGCAAGGGTGAGAGGTGATAGTCACAATGGGGAGGGGAGAGTTTGAACCCCCAAAGCCCCCTGTAGACAGATTCTTGACACAGATCAATATAAATTGTCTCAACCTATCACAAGAATCCCAAGGAACTCAAACATTATGCCAGGGAGATTACACATCATGTGGTTTGGAAGCTGCTACAACTTTTTGTGCATTTTATAAGCCTATATTAGGAATGAATATGAAATCGACCTCCTTGCATTTTCTTTCATGAAGAGTAAGCCAGATGAATATATCTTTCACACTGAGGTAGAAGGTTGTCATAGTCATCAAGAACAGATGCAAGAATGGTTCAAGTAGTTTCTTCCGTGTGCTGATTTATGTAGCAAACTTCATGAAGTCCCAGGTTTCCTGCTTTTTTATTTTGTCAAATCAAGCATACCACTCACATAGCCAGTTTTTTGCCTGTCTTCAAAAAGGCTTATGATTGCAAGAATTTGCAGGTTTAGAGTCACTCTGGTTTCCCCTCAGTTGCAATAAATTTTCCACCTTTCACAGGTATTGGACTATCAGATTAAAACATAGCAGAATGGAAAATGGCAAGTCATCTTGCACAAACACTTCACACACTAAAGTTCTATTAATCAAATGAGAATCCCCCAGACTTCAGGCATTGTGCTTAGCAAGCAGACTACAAGTTATGAGCTTTCAAACAAAAGAAATGACTGTTTCCTCTAGGTGTGCTTCATGTCTAAAAAATGGCATGTAATTTTACCACCAGTAAAGACTCCTAACCTTATTGCATTAGATCCTGGAGCTACTAAAAGAAACATTCCTGTACAGATTTAATCATGCTGGGCTACTTTATCTAAGGAAGTAAGTCAGCATGAAGCACTCTTCACTTCTCTTACAAGAAGCACTTTTCTCAAGCTTTGGCCCCTATGCCATAGATGTTTATTTCAAACTTTAATCTTATCAAGGTAGAGGATCTGCAGAATCAACAATTTTGGAACATCAAACCCTACAATGAGAAACTTTCTAGGGCAAGAGGTTTTCTTCAAATACCATAACTTCAACATCAACCTGTAATACAGTAGGACTAAGCTGCCTCGTTCAACATTACATTGTAACCTTGGCTCTCACTACCAATATCATTGCTAAAAACAGAATCAAAGACACTAATATTACGTGAACATCTCACTCATCCTTGAATTCAACATTAAAATGTATATGCAATTGAAAAATAAGCATAAAATCCAAATTTTATTTTATTTAGGCTTTAATATATTCTTTAATTGAATCAATGCACTGGCTTCCTGCAGGAACAAAATCTAGATGATGAAAATACAAAGTTTCAATGGCAGCTCCAAGGTAGATGAAATGGGACAGCACATAAAGCATTGTGAAAGTAACACAATCCCATAAGTTACCAGAATGCAAAGTGCATACCAAAAATGTTTAATTCAGTTACATTGTCATGCAATATACCATCCCAATTAGTTTGACTATTGTATAAGCAAAGTAGGACCTTCAAACATAATGAAACTTACTTTTAAAAATGAGTTTGTTAGCAGCAGCACCTGAAGCCAGTTCCACAACCTGCCCAGCATCCATATGACATTTTTAATTAGCTTAGCATCCCAATAATGCAGTTTCTAAATGGTGACAGTGCAAGCAGAAATAATAAGCAGGATGGTGAGGATATGTTCTGGAACAGATGGTGAACCCCAAAGAGGAATGATCTGCAGCTTGAATCATTGCAAACAAAATGCATTGACCTACACCTCTGAAACAATTGAAGTCAGCTTCATGCTAGAAAATGTGTATATAAAACAGAACCTAAATCCTCAAAAGCTGAACAGGTTCTCACTGCAGAAAAGGATTGAAAATGTGCATTCTATACTTCAGATGGCTTTTCAATCTCCAGGTGTACTGTAGCAGAAGTAAGTAAAAAAATTCACACCCCAAAAGTTATGTGCATTCCACCTCATGGTCAGAGGCATTTCTAGCAGTATTCCATTTCAGTCAGATCATGGGAGAAAAAAGTAGCTTAGAAAATGATGAAATGCCAGCATATGAACTCCTCCCTCCAAGTTCTGGTTGAGATCTGAAAGAAATTCTAGCTTTGATTAATACAATCAACTTCAGTTCAAAGATGGAACTCATCAGTCTTTGTATACAGAGGCAACAAATGTAGTAAATGAGATACTATCTATATTATATAAATATTAAAATACAGTAAAAAAAAATATATATATATATATGTTAACATAAATAAGAGCAAAAAATCAGAACAAGCAAAGCACCAACCAATCCAGCCACAATGAAGAGAGCACAATAATTAACCCTATAACTGCCAACTGTAGATAAAATCGATGGTTGGCAGTTCTGGGGCTAAAAAGTAATTCTTTCAATATCTTATGCATTACCTTCAAAATGAATACTGCTTTGGAAATTTCTTCCTCTCTGAGTTACTAAGTCCTACAGCAGGAATCCATCCATCACCAACTGTCAGGCACAGTTCACTCAGAAAGTACTGCTAATCGCTGGATCTGGTGCTGTTGGAACTTCTTACAAGATCCCTCCCTGGACAAGTGCAGACTTCACGGTTCAAATAAAGACATGAGAGCAGTGCCAGCCTTCATGCTCATTCGTCTTATGTGAACAGTGAAGATCTGGCAGAGTCCAGTTGACTCTTCAGAGACCCCATGCTTTCAAGGTATTTTAGAACAACTTTTGGAGACTCCAACTTCATTTTGAACTTCCAAGTCTTTCACACCATGAGAAAATCATGACTGAGACCTCAAACAAACTCTTCTGAGACCTTAAACTCCTCTATGCGAGACCTCAACTAAAGGAAGACTCTTTCCATTATGATATCCATATCAAAGAGACAAAGACCATATCTTACTCCAATCCCCACTGAATAAATTCAATGGATAATGCAGATGTCAAGAGCAACACGCATTCCATATGAATTCCAGCAGTGGTGACTGGATTTCAGTCTTAAAATAAAAATCTATATGTTTATTACTTTGAAATCAAAGAGTCATATGAAATCATGAATCATTTCAAGTTTGAGAGAATAAACTGGGAATGTGCAGGTTTGGAAACTGTCTCCATCTAAATGCTCCCAACAGCACTCCTGAACATGGTAATTGCATGCAGAAATCATTCATTCAGAGACAGTATGCCAGCTTTCACCAGCCTCTCACTAATAAATGCTAAAAATAATTGGAAAATAAAACTCTGGGTTTGCTAACTGTGGGGTCTCTGATCCTCTTCATGACTCAAATCTCACAAAACCAAGTCCAGGATGCATTGGATACATGTTCACCTGCACCCATAAGGATCTTAGTCAAGTAAGAAATGACCAATGAGGGCTAGAGAGGGAGGGATTTTCACTAAGATGGACTGTAGATGACAGAATGTCCACCAATTGCATAAGAATGAGAACAAGAGCAAGTATACTGACCATCCTGCTTTCCAGTCCCATGCTCATGGTGGACACACTATTTCAAATCCCAAGCCAAGTGTTTGATTTAGCACACTTTTCTAATTTAGATTACTACTGCAAGATACATCATCAAAGCCTTAATTAGTTGATGCTCAGCTTGTTTCTTTTCCAAAGACCTTAGGGTAACAAGGATGGGAAATATTATGGTTTCCCAGGCAAGAAAGATACCTTCTGCCCTTGTTCATGTTGTGTAAACACAGTGTTTCTCATTTAAGTCATATGTTTTTCCACTAGACACAAACACCCACACTTGCAAAGCATCCTATTCCATGTGCATCTGAGTGAAGTGGAAAATGTGTCGTGAAAAACACAGACCGAGCATTGAAAGAGCATAACAAACAGCATGTGACTCCACATAAGCTTGTGAATGATGAAAAGCATATTAAAACTTCCCCTAAGGTCAAAATATTTCATTTCCAAACAATGGTATGAAGGCAAATCACAGTTTAAAGGAAAGGGAGTAAAACCACTGGAGCAATGAATGCTGTTCATCACTAAACAATAATCAAGAGAAAATGATCACATATCAAGATGCGAGATCTCCACCAGATCCACAGTAGAATACACTCCATCATGCTTTTAGAATGCATTGCATGACAACAGGACATGAAAGACATCAGCACCCAAAAGAAGTAACATCACTGCTGGATCACACAGGATCAAACAAAGGCAATGACAAGATTTCTTTGGCTTCAGGGCGCTCAAGAGGGTCCTTTGCAAGCATTCTTTTGATGAGGTCCAGCTGGAAAGTCAAACAAAGCACCAATTATATGCAAAAAAGTAATTCCAGTAAGGAATTAACTTATCACTATGACAACTTAGTTTGCTGAACCAACCTCAACAGGGTGGCCATCTAACTCTTGCGGGAATAGTGATTGTCGAGCTTCAGAGAATGTGATGCTTCTCTCCATCTCAGTACCAAAAGGCAAGATCATCTCCAGGTAAATTAACCCAAGTGTGTAGATGTCAGAGTGATGACCAATGGGAAGGTGCTGCAGCTAAATAAAGAAAAGTTACATCATATTTGATTAACAATAGCAGAACCAGTCACTTTTCCAAAAATAAGTAATGAATTAAATAATATGAATAAGAAAATTAAGTGTCTCCTGAAGAAGAGGTTTGATCCTGTAAAAGATGAAAGAAAGGAGTAAGGAAAAAGCAACCAAATACTTGAACCATTTGTAATGGTTGCCTTTGTCCACAACTGGCACAAGTTATTTTTAAGGTGTCCCACACCTGTACCTCCTGGACAGGGCAACATATGTGCTATCCCACACTGAGCAGACACTTCCCATGAAAGGAAATTGGTTACCTGGCAGCATAGGAAGAGCCTGCTGCCACCCAGGTTTCAGCTTTTCATTATAACTTAAATATTTAGTCACTTTACTTAGCATTTTCAAATGCAACACTTCCTTGCTCACATTCAAAGAGGTATGTCATTACCAAATATCACCAAAGAACATTCAGAATTGTGGAGAATTTATGAAACAGCTCATTAGGGCTTCACCTACAAATAACTTTAAAACAAAGCTCTTCTTTTCCTGGATTTGATCCCAGAGCTACATTCATGCAATATTTTATCACATGCCTCTCATAGTTTCCAATAACTTTTGAAACATATGCCCACCTATCCATAGATTCAGGAATGAGAAAAAAAAAAAACAACTAAACACTTGAGCAGCAGTGGATAGCAGAGACTAGGGATGGGTTATTTACCAGTCAATTAAATACATGTCAATTGACAGGTCAATATTGTCAACTATGGTCTATAAGCCCAACTTTTAATTTTTTTTCCAGCACAGTTTGTGCTCCATTTTATTGTCATGATTCACAAGTGATGCACTAGGCATGGGAAGTTGAATGGTCAACATGATCATTTATGACCATTTATGAACAATAATGGTCAACAAGCTCAACAAGAGGTTAGACCTAATGACTGTATACAATAAAAAAAATGACCATGTTGACCAGTCAACATCTCATCACTAAGATGGACTTTACCATACAGATTGCAAGAGTTTGAACATGAAGTACAGGATTAAATACCCCCAGTTTGGACGGAGACTGAGACCAAGCAAATGGCACCAATGAGGTCAGGGATGTTAGGGGTTTTCTAGCATGCACCTTCTCTTTTGAAATACTCTACAACCAGTAGTCACAAACCACCAGGTTTAACAGCAGTTATTGAGAAAGGTCAAGGCTTTCGAATGATACAAAAATTCTTTCGCATCAAGAAAAAAATTGACATAATAATCTACAAAACTTGGGGCAGGGTTTCTGGGACACCCTGTAATTATCAGTCATGTTTCAGAGATAAGTTCTGTGACTAGTTAGCTCCCTAAGTACTCTGATTAATGAGGAATACAACACATAGTATCCAGAACCGGAGTTCCTTGGTTTCTGGTATGAGTATTTATTCCTATTTCTGTTCCTGTCAAAAAAATAAACCTTCAAGGTTTCTTTATTACTTTCACTTTTTTAATTACTTTTTCAAGGCACAGACCTAGGCATAATCCAAGTAAGTTTACTTGTTCCTTGACCACCAGCCTCTGAGAATAATTGGATGCTCTAATGTAGACTATTGGCCAGGACCATGATAGACCTTGCATTAAACTCATGTTATAAAGCTGCTAATTAGATCTTGAATCTCAACTTTCAAAGCCATTAAGGCTGTAAGACCTTGAACAGCAGGCTATCTTGTATAAACACACTACACCACTCAGGTAGTTTGAGCATTAGCTATATGTTCATACCAAATGGGTACCACAGTCCAAATGTTTGGCAGGCTGCATGAATATAACTTTAAAATGGGACTGGCTCTCTGGTTTTTGTGCTGGAGAATAAATGACTGCAGTTATGAGCTCTATACAATTGAATTGAATAAAAAAAAAGAGCAGTCAATAACTGTCAATTGAAAGGTGGTCAATAGACCTGGCCAAATAGACCACCCCATCCCTACCAGAGACCTATTCTCTTTCCTGAAATGCTCTACAAATACCCTTCAAGAAGTCACATTTTATGCAAAGAATCAATAACATGAAGACAGCTTTCAAAAGGCTGTGTTAATTGCTATCCTGATGACAAAGAGTTCCCATAGAGATGAGGGAACAAAAAATATATTCATTAAAGTGTACAAGGGAAAGCTTTCTCTTTTAATGCAGAAAGGTATAAGATAAGATCTTGACACTATTGTAGGAATGAGATATAGGTTTAGGTTTCCAGAATATGATAAACAAACCTGCTCTGGACTCATGTAGAGCCTTGTGCCCACAGGATTAGTGTATTGACCAACAGGATTAGATGTACTTCTTCCAGTCTCCAAGGCAGGAGCATCCAACACCAGACCAAAGTCACTCACTTTAACTTGCCATTGTTCATCAAATAAAATATTGGAAGGCTGCAAAGATACATACATGTAAAATCGTAATAATAAAAAATGAATGTGATGGTGACCTGACATAAATCTCACCTTGAGATCTCGATGAATTAGGCCTTGGGAATGGATGTACCTTACAGCATCCACTATTTGATGGAAAATGTGGTTCATTTGCTGCACCCTCACTTCAGGTTTCTTTACCTTGGTGAGCCAGTCCTTCAATGTCTCTTGACAACAAAGCTCCATTTGAATGTATAAAAATATCACAGATGTGGAGGCAGGAGTTGACACAGGCAGATCTTGCTCACTTTCACTATGAGTCTCTATAGGGGTTGAGATCTGCTCTATGCTTTGAATGTTGCCATCAGCTCCATCATAATCAAATATCACTCCTCCATCAGATGTCACAGAGTCATTATTTGGCAGAGGCACTCTCATCTGAAGTCCCTCACTAGTCTGTGAGATAGCCAACTGAGTGTTCCTCGATGTGAAGACAGAACTAGTCTGTTCCTCCTCTTTGGACAGGGCATCACTAAATAAAGAACAAATTGATACAACCTATGACACCAAGCCTACCTTCCCAATACAGGGTGTCCCAAAAATCCTAGTAAATTTTAGATGTTGTATGTGATTGTGTGACGAGTCTGTGTATTGTAAATAATTAATGAACAATAAAAGTCACAGTACCGTGAATAATACAAAATATTTTGGGAAGAGTCAAAGAGTCTACAAGTTTTACAGTAGTTTCCCCATTGATGCACATTTCTTATCTGCTAAAGACACATCTGCAAACATGTACACTCATGTCTTGAGGTATCACAAAATGCAGAAACAATTTCATCTGTAAGATTAGGCACATGAACCAGTTTGACTTTGTAAACCTATTCACTGATGTATTTCAGCAACAAAAAAATCAATAGGCATCAAGTCCAAGGACTTCAATAGTCATTCAGAAGGTCCCTGCCTGCCAATCCATTGCCCTGGTAATACCTCAAAAAGGTAGACTCTTTCCAAATGTTGAAAGTGGGAAGGAAAGAACATGGTCTCAATTCTATTGCCTTGCAGAAAGCAGGAATAACATTCTTGTAGAAGGTGAAGATAAGATTCAGTTTACTAAGTATGAGGGGTGATAAAAAATTTATGGGACTGAATTTATTATGACTAGGAAGCAATTTTTATGCACTTATAAGTCCT
>CAJPEV010000195.1:0-166766 GCA_905338385.1 Darwinula stevensoni | reverse complement strand
TGCGCAAATGAGTTAAATTTGGCTTCTTTTTTGGTGATAAGTGTTTGCAGTAGGAGTCGTTTCTCCTCTTTTCGAATTTTCATGATGCCGAGAAATATTTAACTCTTTGGAGCGGGGACTATTCTGCTCTTCCAAAGGATTATCCCTTGAAAAGTGGCATAGGGCATTTTTAACATGGTCTTATTTGAAAGAGAAGCTCAAGAAAATTCTGAAAATTGCCTATCGCTCAAGATAGTGATGCCAGCAATAAAAATATGCTCAATGAAAATGGCCAAAAGCGAAACTTTTCATCAGCCACTGCCTAATGAAATTACAGCAAATTCCCGTGCCACTGGTTGCATACTTCTCCCCTCTCCCTGGAAGGGGAGATGAGAAGTATGCACCTCTCCATACCCCTCAAAATGAACATGAGTCAACCGTTGCTGTTATCAAGTTACTACCAACTATTAATTAAATATACAAGTATCTCGTTTTGTAAGGGCAATACGGCACTACGATGAAACTTTAGCTCATTTCATCTCTCTTTCGCATCGTTTGATGCGGGAAGACTTATTAGAATTCCATATGTATCCCGCCTCTCGACAGATGTACAGTATCTTGTTTTTGCCCTTCAAGCCTTCGTTACGAAGATTCCTTCTCCTTCAGGAACTTCGACTTTTGTCCATTGCGTTCCGGCGGAACAGTGAATCAACAGGGAGCTGACGGAATGAGGACGAGATCAGGAACGTGACCGAGAACGAAATTGGACAGAGCCTAACGTCCATTCTTGTCATCATCGCAAGATCCCGACTATGTCCCAGTCCGCGGACGAGATTCCGAAACCTCTCTGATGACACAAGCGGGAGTCCCCTAAAGACCATGTTGCGATCTTCCTAGGCTTGCACTGACACCGCTAATAACTTATCCTTTTGTCGACATTGCCAGTCTTTCACATTTTCCATTCTTCGGTGATCGCAAGTAGAAGCAGTGGCGCCATTCTTCAACTTTCGGAAAGTCGTGCACTCACGGAAAAATTGCCTGCGGCGGATAGAGCTGAGAAGTTGGGAAGATAAGTTTCATCTTTGGATAGGTTTCAAATATCCCTTGCATGCGTAGATGATCACGCGAAGTTGAGCCATTTATCTCTAAATTTACCATTTTTCCAAATGCAACCGTCCGTTATCTCAACTATTTGAACATTTCTCAAAGCACAGAACTTTTCCCAGTATCTAACATCCGATCTGTTGCTAACGTACTACAAGATAAACGTTACGTACGACTCTCGTATTTTAACGTATCTCTTTTCAAACCTTGCGCACGGATTAGCACGAGTGCGATCCCGTTCGTTAAGTAATACTGTGCGGCCACGAGAACCCGCCTGCTTTTCCTGTAGCTGTTATCATGGAACTCTCACTTTGCAAATGTTGATATACGGCCAACACATTTGAGAAAATTCCATTCAAATTGTGGGTGCCAAGATAAGGTTATGAGGTTTTGAGAATCAATATCCTGAAAAAGGTTACTCTAGACTCAAGAGTGTAGAAGGTCGGTAGCTTACTGGGCTCCATGCCTCCGCTCATGGCTAAAATCACGTCCAGACAACATCTAATGTCTCCTCCAGTGAAACTCATTATTTGAACATATTTTTACTTCATAAGTTTGGTAAGTTTTTCCCAAAATACCACCGATGGATCGATAACCATGAAATTAGGTAAGTTACTGGTTCTTCAACTTTTCCTTGGCCTACATCGGAGAAGGGATCAGAAGACATGCAGTCACTCGGATGGGTCTCAAGTCACTTGTTCAGTTTTCATTCCCGACTTCGCCGCACTAATTGCTCCAAGTCATGCTTTGTTGGAACCAATTTTGGCCAGTATTCAAAAGGATATTGACTATCGTTCGGAATAATGCAAGAAAAATGAACCGAATAAGTATCTAGTGACGATTTTCATTCTGACATACTACTGAAAGGTGAATTCCAGCCTAGGATCTGCTAGTGGATTCTCACATTTGACAGATGAAAAGCAATGAGAGCTTGCATCACACAATTATCAATATTATCATTAAGCAATCCAGTACCATTAACTTCATGTCCGCCTACCTTATATTAATAATTTTATTATATTCATAATGCATGGCATCGAGCTTCGTCGTGGCACGTTTCGGATATAGGACAATTTGTACTTAGCTCCTTACTATATAACATTTGTCATTTGGCCCCGTCCACAAGCTCAGCGTTGAAACGATAAATTTCCCATGTGATCCAAAATTAACATGAAAGAAAACGTTTGAAATGACTCCAGGGTTGCAGTACCAGGGATTTAATCCTCCACTTTATAACCAGTCTCGGAGGTTCCTGTCGGTACAGGCAGAGTAGATCTTGCATCGTGAGCAGTGGCGGCTCGTGATATTCAGCGCTAGTGGTTCGTCTATGGAGAGGGGGTAGGCTGGGGAGGGCGCTGCCTACCCCCTCTCCATAGACGAACCACTAGCGCTAAATATCATGAGCAGCCACTGATCGTGAGTACTAGTCAAAGCACGATATCCGTAACTTTCCGTCTCTTCTCTACCGAGGCCTGATCACCAAGAAACAAGTCATTGCGAACATTCAATAGCCAAACTGCGCAGCATCCAAATCAAGCCTCAACTTCTTTTTCTTGAAAACTTAACGTACTTTCCATTGAAAGACAATGGATCGTCGGTCAGTCTCGATTGGTATCCTTCGGCATGGTCAACATTGTCAAGAAGACCCATTCAAACTCCATTCACGGCAATAGGCATTTCGCTGAGTTATGACAATGAAATGTTAAGCTTTTCACCCGAGGTACGTTAGATCTCGACTGTGAAACGTTGTCTTCGTTCTCGACTGCAAATGGATAGTTTTGATGGAAGTGTTGAGAGCTATTAAAGAGGTACAATAGATTTTTAAAAATAATTATCCTCAAAGAAATGATAGAGCATTTCTATGAGGGTATCAATCA
The DNA here is from genome assembly GCA_905338385.1 of Darwinula stevensoni. Taxonomy (NCBI): domain Eukaryota; kingdom Metazoa; phylum Arthropoda; class Ostracoda; order Podocopida; family Darwinulidae; genus Darwinula; species Darwinula stevensoni. The sequence goes on along the minus strand of CAJPEV010000195.1, from coordinate 163,806 downwards.
TGAATTGGACTTGGGGGGGGGGGAGCATAGCTTAGTAAAATCTGCATAGTGTTCATGGTCTCTACACGGTATAGCAACGGTATAATTGAAATACCAATTTCTAAACGACCGAGGCAAAAAATGAGGAGAGATATAAAGGAAAAAGCCGCATGCTTCGGCTTCTATCGCCTCCATCAGGCCTTCATTGCTTTTGCCCATGAAGACTCTAATAGCCCAAACCTACGATTTTCAGGCCTCTCTTTTTTGCACCGACTCCATCCATGGCATTACTTTGTCTCCAGCAAAAATTGCAAATGGAAGGAAATAAATGCAAGTGTCGGGTCATCGTTATTATTTCCTGCTACGAAATGCACTTATTCGCACTACGAAATGCACTTCGCCTTCTGCTCCTCATTGCTCGCGTCAGAAGTCTTCCCGTCCCTGGATGGTTCCAATACCTGTAAGTCACCAGCTTATGTATACAGTATGTCGAGGTGAAAGAGCATAAGAGTTTTGCAGTCAAACATTCGTTTCTTCGTCTAAATCCTTTAAATATTATCTCATTGGAGAAATTCGAGGCAACGAAAGAACGAGGCTTCTTGCACTTCAAATAATACAGCATCATGCCCCTCAAAGAAAAAAAAAGGAATATATTCGCTGGAGCTTACGGGAAACAGGAATTTCTTAGCACGGACCTTCATGCAGTTCTGTCTCTGCTCCTGCACATTATTTCGTATCAGGGAACGTTTCACGGGATTGCAAATGTTCCAATATCGAGACATACAAGGGATATCAGAGAAGATCCCGAATCTTAACTAATTTATCTCTGCTCTTATTGCAGACTAGTGTAAAAGCCCGTGTATGCACGGACTGAAATAATTCGAATGAGAACATTTCGTGCATGACTTTCTGCTCTTTCTTCGTCGGTTTCACTGTTTATGGAGACAGTCTGCGTAGCGGCGTTTTGTGAACCTCGGCATGCACTTTTATCCACTGACTGGGACTCCAGAACTTGTATTTTCTCTTACGTTCAGTAGATCCCGCCGCTGAATACAGAGTCCAAGTGGATTCTGCGCAGCTGTGCGCTGATTGGCTGTGGCCGGGGAGCCGTTGAGTTCGGGAAACAATACCACTTGCTCCCGTAGTTAACAATGGACCGCGGAGGGCTGCCGCACTTCTCCTTCCTTTATCTCGAAAACGGTTCGGTTTTCGAAAAATCGCATTCAAACAAGATTTGTAGTCCAGAGTCTGCCCTAGCCAGTGGTATAATTATTGGGGCTTTTCGACCTTATTTAAGTGAGATAACCGCACGCAAAGGATAATGCCTCTATCATGTATCTCCCTTTCCATCAGATGCCGTCCTTCTCCCCCACACATCTCGACAATGACACTCTTGACGAAAAATCACTTTCTGACAAGATTTGTAGCCTACATTCTACCCTAACCGGTGGTATAAATTTTTTAGCTGTACGCTTTCACTTTAGTCTGATACACCTCCAGGTAAGACCTTCTTCAATCTCACCTCTCCTGGGAGGTCAGACGATGTTCTTTCTTTCTCAAGCATTTCGAAAACGGAGCATCTCATGAACATCCTATTCAGACAAGATTTGGAGCTCCGAGGCTTTTCTTGCCTGTGGTATACGTTTCGTAGCTGTACGTTCATATTCACGAGAGGTAAAATTATAATTCTCATGTGAGCGACCATTCTACTCCCTCCTGCAGCTCTGCACCGTCTTCCTTTGCGTGATGTAGGCAGTTCTCCAGAGCAGAGAATACGAAAACTAATAACAGTAACGATAAGTGTATACATTGAAAATTCAGAAAATTGATCTGGCAAGCATAGCTGATTTTTCCTAATGGAAGGCACCTGGCCTTTCATAACACCTTCATACACCTTCTGATGAAACAGATACAGAAATGTCATGAAGATGTTTTGAACTGAAGTAGTGTTTATGCCAAATCGGACAGACAAGTCCACATCAGGGACTGCAAGCCTCCGCTTCATCAGAAAGAGTAAAAACTGCGACTTTAAATCTATACTCTGGACAGTCCATCCAAAATAATATTTGAACGGGTGGAATCTTTCAAGGAACAGTTGAAGCACTTCGAATGCTGCCTGAGAAAGGCCTGTATAAGCTTTCGAGCCCTTTCATTCTCCTTGACCTTGGCATAGGTCAATGTAGCCGACTTCTCCGAAGTCAGCACACAGATTCTGTCTTGAAGTTTCTGGATGATCATTGTTGGGGTTTCATCTTTCGATTCACTGCAAAAGGCATCCACTTGCACGCCAATATCATTCCAGTCCATAAAATTCATGTTTGATACATAAGAACGAAAACGGAGGAGAAATGTGATCAAATATGTAAGTAAATGGGAAATGCATGCCTAACCTGAAAAGTGACTCAGTCTGGACTCCAATACAGGCTGTGTGAAGTGGAATTACTTCAATGGCAGCAGCAGAGGTTTCCTGTATGTTTATGTTTCCTTCATTCTCTTCCTTGAGGGCACCTTGTCCTTTAGAAATGAGTTGGGGATCTGCCCGATCTCGCGGATTTTGTCTTTTGTTGACCCTTTTGTCCTCGGGTTTTCCCTTGAGGTTCTGAGAGGGAACGACGCCTTTCCGCAATCTTTTGCACTTCACAGCTATGTTCTCAAAATCTTCCTCAAGAAAGTGCCAGCCGCACACACCAGATCTCTCTGAAGGAGACCAATTTTCGCGAGAAATTCTTGTTATCCAAGCATTCCTTTGAACTGGATTTTTTGGAAACGTGTGAAAGGATACTCCATCGTCTGTGGAGGCATTCCAACCGAAACACAAGTCATCACCATCTTGAGATAACACAAGTCTAGTTACAGATTCTTTAGAACTCCACATCTGAGTATGATGAACGGAATGCCTGGGCAATAAGACCCGTGGCTGGGCTCAGTTTTGATGAGACGGCGCAAGAGAAACAAATGCATCTTTAGAGCAGGAAAGAGTATCCTTACCTCTCCATAAGATATCGAATGAGTAAATATTAAGTCCAGTTTGGCATGGTTGCCTTTATTTTCCCCGAAACTTCCCGAATTCAGGCCGGGAAACTAAACGACATATAGTGCTGAATTTATACACTTATCGTTACTGCTATTAGTTTTCGGATTCTCTGCTCTGGAGAATTGCCTACATCACACAAAGGAAGACGGTGGAGAGCTGCAGGAGGGACTAGAATGGTCGCTCACATGAGAATTATAATTTTACCTCTCGTGAATATGAACGTACAGCTACGAAACGTATACCACAGGCAAGAAAAGCCTCGGAGCTCCAAATCTTGTCTGAATAGGATGTTCATGAGATGCTCCGTTTTCGAGATGGTTGAGAAAGAAAGAACATGGTCTGACCTCCCAGGAGAGGTGAGATTGAAGAAGGTCTTACCTGGAGGTGTATCAGACTAAAATGAAAGCGTACAGCTTAAAAATGTACACCACCGGTTAGGGCAGAATGTAGGCTACAAATCTTGTCAGAAAGTGATTTTTCGTCAAGAGTGTCATTGTCGAAATGTGTGGGGGAGAAGGACGGCGTCTGATGGAAAGGGAGATTCATGATATAGGCATTATAATTTGCGTGCGATTATCTCACTTAAATAAGGTCGCAAAGCCGCAAAAACTATACCAATGGCTATGGCATATTCTGGACTACAAATCTTGTTTGAATGCGATTTTTCGAAAACCGAACCGTTTTCGAGATAAAGGAAGTAGAAGCGTGGCAGCCCTCTGCGGTTCATTGTTGAATAATGGAGCACGTGGCATTGTTTCCCGAACTCAACGACTCCCTGGCCGCAGCCAATCAGAAAGCGTTAGCGTCGTCTGCTCCTGCGCGAAAATAGGACTCCTTATTGCTTACTGATCCCCACTTTTCGGGGTATTTTGAGAACGCTAAAATGAAAAAAAATAATTTCGGAGCACTAACAAAATGCTGCAAAAATACGCCATAAACCGGCGACGGGACTGTGACGCGATATATGATCATTAAAAGCAGTTAGAAAAGCAGCAACTTCAGTAGCCGACAATGCCTCATACTATCATTGTTCGTTGTGTGCACACAGCCCAGGAAGGTATTCAGTACTATGCTATTCTTAAGCTGAAATTAGGCCTCATGATGTGAGAATGGTAGAACGCCTTGAGAACGCCAGTGCAGCATATCGAAGCGGGATTTGAACCTCCAGAACGATGGCATGGAGGAATCTGGAGAGGTGGAGAAAAGAAGAAAATACAACATGAAAGGAGGAACGACCTCGAATCAAGTCATCTGGAACGGGTGGAAGCCGCTCACCTGTGGATGGAGCTCAGTTCTCTTGTGAAGCGTAGGTGATGAAACGTGTCCTTACGTGCCCTGGCTTTCCTGTGATGGTGAACCATGCCGAGGGGTTGGGCCGCCTGCGGACGCCGACAACCAAATGCCGCAGACACGGCTCCTGGATCCACGCAGGAGAGTCCGCCCGTCAGTCCGTCTGGTGGTTCCGATGAAGCAACCGGTCCATCTCCTCCGCATGGAACGTTTAAACGGAACGCCAGTGCACAGTAGAGAGACGCCTCATCAGTTTATCGCAGACGGATTTGAACCTCTAGAACGATGGCATGGAGGAATCTGGAGAGGTGGAGAAAAGAAGAAAATACAACATGAAAGGAGGAACGACCTCGAATCAAGTCATCGGGAATGGGTGGAAGCCGCTCACCTGTGGATGGAGCTCAGTTCTCTTGTGAAGTGTAGGTGATGAAACGTGTCCTTACGTGCCCTGGCGTTCCTGTGATGGTGAACCATGCCGAGGGGTTGGGCCGCCTGCGGACGCCGACAACCAAACGTCGCAGACACGGCTCCTGGATCCACGCAGATCCACGCGCATATGTGGCTGTTTTTTCGTTCTATTGCGTTTGGAAGCAGCATTTTTAAACCTCCAGAAATTGGTAATGTTGGACGCTGGTCATTGGAAAATGAGGTTTTTACATTGCATAGATGAGTGGCCACAAATGAAATAATCGTGAATGAGATTATTTGATTCGTGGCCAGCAACACATAATCCCCACTTCAATCCGCCAGGAAGGTTTGAACTTTCCGATTGATTTTTTGGAGAATTTCTGGATATACGAAAGAGATTGTACGCCATGTCTCTGGTTTTCTCCTACACTGAGAGTTTAGCTGACTGCCTAACGCCTATTGGCATCTTCCACAAGCATGAGTGTAATGGAGAAAGCGATTCGTGCTAGATAGAGTCAGTGTCATCGACGCTATCCTGGTCGATCTCCTTCGAATTGGGAGCAGATGGATAACAATTGTCATCAATGGAAATCTGAATAGGTGGAACTTCTCCATTGAGCTATGGTCTGACGACGTGCGATCTCTTTCTGTCGCAAGTGAGCTCATTGTTTCTGACGGACGCCGATGACCATCTAGAGCACTTTGTGATGATACGGTTTGAACATCTGTCGGGGTCAGGAACAAATTCAAAGGAACGGGAAACGCTACCATCTATCTGACATCTCTGCCTTGTAGCACTGAAATTTATGTTGATCCCACGAACATCTATTGTTAGTAAAAGCCTGGATGCGTTTAAAGTCCACGATAAATTAATATTTTCTGAAGGGTGAGCATGATGTCTAAAATGAATTTTTTTAACTCTCGTAATGTTCTTTATTTTTTTTTTAACTCCGACAACATTGTTACTGTCAAAGGAATACAGAATTCAGTTTTTTATGTTATGTTGTCACATGGACTGTTGAAGGTTATCATTTTTAATTTATTAATTATTATCCTATTATGCCAGACACTATTCTCTCACTATATTGTCAATTATATTAATGCGATACTAGTGGCCTGCGGCCGCTACGCTGGCTGTCTAATTGTTGGAAATTTCAACCGCCTATTATGAGCATAACGTCTCCTTGACAATCCTATGTTCACCTCAATTCCCAAGTTCCCATTGTTCGACGGCACAGAGGGAAGTTAGTGAATGTGCGGCACAATGCTAAAGATTAATTCCTGAAAATGCCAATCTTACATCAAGTTGCATAGCAGGCTGCACGGCTCTCCTATTCCAGAGTTCAGCATTCGCAGCCTCTTGATTTTCAGAGATCTGAGCGGCCTTAGGCTCCCTACGTACACGTGCTTGTTGTTTATCACCGATTCAAGCCATTACAGCTAGCACCGACAACTAGCAACTGCAGTGGGAAACGTTGTTTCCGCGCCAGCACCAATCGTTTATTATCTGCAGCGACTGCCTCATCGCTCTCATGTGTGACCAACATGTCTTCTTCGTGTTCAACCTCACCTCACATAAATTGCCACCATTTGGATGGGAGGTGCACCTGGTTTGCGTGACATATGAAGCAGAGCCTTTTTAGACTTTTATTTTGACTTCATCAATCATGAGAACTCAAATAAGTCGGCCATGACATGAAACGCAGAAAACTATTGCATGGAAGCGATGGCGCGATCCGCCACATCTGACCAAACGGGGAAAAAAAATACAAAAAGAAATCACCTCAGTATAGAATGTATTGAAATGAACTTGCAGTCGATCGGTGAAAACGTGACACACATTCAGTTAGCTGTGTCAAGGAAAGGGTGCTACTAAGTATGAAGCTAATAGAAATAATAGTACGAGCCAAAGCCTATGGCACACACTGATAGCGCCAGGTCCATCGGGCTATAAGTGCGTTGGATGACCAAATCTGTGGCCTAGTATAGCATAGCCCCATGGACCTGGCGCTTTGAGGGATGAATGATATAGCCCATGGCCAAAGATGTCATAGCCTAATAGACCTGGCGCTTTGAGTGGTAGATGGCCTAAAATGATCTAGTCTCTAGGCCTCGCGCGTTGCGGTGATAGCCACCACCACAACTTCTTCCCAGCGCATTCAATACTCTTGCATCAGCGATTAACTCATGGGTTATTACTATTAGCTTATGGTGCAGGTACTACTGATTCAGAAACAGTATGGGCCATTTCCAAGAACATGTTCGACTTTAGCACAGAGGAAATTTAGCGCATGTGCAGCAGAATACTAACGAATAATTCCTCGCCTCGACATTAGCAACCGTGAACATAGACTATTTTTAGACTATTATTTTGACTTCCATCAATGATGAGTACTCAAATAAATTGGCCATGAAACGCATATAGAAAACTATTACATGGAAGCGATGGCGGGAACCGCCACGTTTGACCTAACGGGAAAAAATAATAAATACAGAAAATATACTTCAGCAAAGAATGTATTCAAATGAAGAACTTGCAGTCAATCAGTGAAAACGTGACACGCATTCAGTTCGTAGCACCCTTTGTGTAGGAGGTACCATTTACGAAACACCTTGATAGTCGGGTCTGACGGATGTGCTTTCACGCATGTCCCGAAGAAAGAGTTATAAAAGACTGCGCGAGCAATGAAAGGGAGAGTTGGCGGATGTTGTGAGAGGCGGTGTGTGTGAGCGGAGAGGAAAAACATCTAATCGAGAGTTGAGAGTGAGTGTAGAACATCGGCCCACCCCACGTTAATAACCACACAGGTATAGGACATTTTGTATCTCTTATTCAGTCACTTTTGTACGCAATAGAAGTTCCAATACGGCTTCAATATCCCATTTCTGATTCTCATCAACATATTTCTCATCCTATCTTGGTTGTCAGCGACTAACAGTAATTATATAATAAATTCATTATATTATTAAGAAGGAGTCAACGGAGTCATTCTAACCTCGAACAGGCTGGCGTTCTGTTAGTGATTAATAGTATATTACGATCACGTCAGAGCCACCTACATTTGCTTGACACAGGTAAGCCTATGGCTCTGACTGATATAGCCCCATGGACCTGGCGCTTTGAGCGGTGGATGGTTCTAGCCCATTGCCAAGGATGGTATAGTCTAATGGACCTGGCGCTTTGAATGGTGGACGACATAGCCTATGGCCATCATTTTAATGATCTGGTCTCGTAGGCCTCGCGCGTTGCGGTGACAGCCACCACCGCAACTTCTTCCCAGCACATTCAATACTCTTAGCATCACCAATCAGCTCATGTGTTATTAGCATTAGTTTATGGTACAGGTACCACTGTACCTGAAACAGTACGGGTCATTTCCAAGAACTTGTTCGACTTTAGCACAGAGGGAATTTAGCGCATGTACAGGAGAATATTAACGAATAATTCCTGAAAAGGCTTCGACTCCACATTAGCACCAGTGAACAACAGTGTGAGCGTTAAGTGTGCGTTGCAGCAGAAGCACTTTTCCGTTGTGGCAGCAATGGGAAACAAATGTCCCCTCCCTACAGCAAAATGTACAGCATGACAGTGTTCGCTGCGCAAACGACTATAGTGATTTGAGATGACATGGAGAGGCCTGACAAAATGTCCCGAGTTCCGTGGTGTAATGGTAGCACACATGACTACACATGACTGGCAAACAAGAGGTCCGGGTTCAATTCCCGGCCGCCCACCGGCTTTCGACACCTGATTGCTGCGTTCCTTGCATCAAGTTGCCCAGTATGCTGCATGGCTCTCCCATTCCTGAGCTCAGCATTCCCTGCCTCTTGCTGTTGAGCCTTACGCTCCCTACGTGCAACTGGGTATTGTTCATCAGTAGCCATTATGGCTAGCATCTCTTAAAGCACCGATTTAGGCACTTCGCACCGCAACTGCAGTGGCAAACATAGTTTCCGCGCCAACACCAATCGTTTTTATCTGCAGCGGCTGCCTCATCACCGTCCTGTGGGACCTCTGAACTTTTTTTTTCATGTTCAACCTCAGATCGCAAAAATCGCTACCATTTTGGAAACAAAGAACTTACGTTATTATTTTGATTTCATCAATCATTAGAGCTCAAATAAATCGGCCATGACATGAAACGCAAACAGAAAACTATTGGACGGAATTGATGTCCCGAACCGCCATGCCTGATCTAACGGGAAAAGTTAAAAAATAAAAAAAACTTTGACACGGCTGAGTACGAAGCCTACACTCTTAGAAAATTCCGAGCGTTTGGGGAGTAAAAAGTGAGCACACTGAGTTTTTCGAATTTACTCTCTTATTACTCACCAAATGCTCCCTCATCACTCGTATTGAAGCGAACACCTTGAAGTTCTTCGCCAGGCCCCTAGATGGCGGTAAGGGTCTCGCTTTTCGCACAGTGCACAAAAGTTCCCTTCTCTCTTTCCCTGGAATCGTGACTTGCAGGATTGTTTAGTACCTTGCCATGTCTCGCATAGTCTCATTATACTGTAGGAATCAATAAACACGAACCCTTCATCATTTGTTATCGACATATTCAAGACATATTCATAGAGTCCAGGCCATGAAGAAGCTCATATTCCTATGGAGAACCCTTTTGGAACGCGAATGATTTTATCCGCAGAGGAGATCGAGAATATTCAGAGAGTGTCCGTGAACTTCATTCAATCATGCCTCCATTAAATGAGGTGATAAGGAACTGATATCCCGGGTACTTCATGGAACCTATAAGAGGTGATCCTTCCTCTGACCTGTGCTGCAATCAGTACTGTCAGCGGTATGTCATCGCCTGTACGAGAGCGAAAGCGACACAAAATATATGAGAATTTTCGTATTTGCATGACATCTCTATCACTATCTGATGGGAGCGTTTTTACTCACGGAGGAGGAGAGCAATTTTACTCCTTGGTGATGGAGCAAATTCGCTCCTTTCCCAGAGTGAAAGGGGGGTGAAACTGGAGTTAGCTATTTTACTCTCTTTATTGAGAGAAATCGCTCCCCTTTTTCTAAGAGTGTATGGCTCAGACTGATGAAGCTCGATGGAACTGGCGCTGAAAGCGTTGGATGGTCAGGCCTATGGCCTAAAATAGCATAGCCTCAAGGAGGTGGTGCTTTGAGGGGTGGATGGTCTAGCATATGGCACGGATGGCATAGCCTAATGGACCTGGCGCTTTGAGAGGTGAATGGTCTAGCCTTTGGCAGTGACATAGTCTAGTAGGCCTCGTGCGCTCGGGTGACGACCCCCACCACCACCACAACTCTCGGGCTCTTCGAATTAAAGTATCAGATAAGATGGCCTGGAAAGGCGTAGTCTTGTAGGCCTGGCGCTTTAGGCCATGGATGGCCTGGCCTGTGACCCAGAATGGCATTGCATCGTAGGCCCGCGCGTGGGGGGTGACGACCACGACCACCACCACCACCGCAACTTCTGACCTCTTCGAATTAAAGTATTACTAGCGGCCTGCGGCCGCTTCGCTGGCCGTCTAATCGGTGGAAATTTGAATCGTCTATTGTGTGCTTAACGTCTCCTTGACAATTCTCTGTTCATCCCATTAACCATTCGGAACTGAACCGCTTCATTACATTTATATACATGTAGCCTTCAGTACACAGGGACATTCTGCTCCTAAACACCATCATCATGATTTTCGAGCTAATTGGCACAATCGCCATTGTGAACGCCTCGGTTTGGCACGTTTTCATGAGACTCAAGACGATTTTGCTGATTTCGTATTCCTAGCACATTCAACACTCTTGCATCACCGATTAGCTCATCGGCTATTGGCGTTAGCGTATGGTACAGACACCAATGGCTCTGAAACAGTACAGTTTCCAAAAAATTGTTCGACGGCACAGAGGGAAGTTAGTGCATGTGCGGTACAATGCTAAAAACTAATTCCTGCAAATAACCAACCTTGCATCAAGTTGCTTAGCAGGCTGAACGGCTTTCCTATTCCGAAGCTCAGCATTCGCTGCCTCTTCCTGTTCAGCGGTCTGAGCGGCTCTAATCTCCCTGCGTATATGTGCTTGCTGTTTATCACCGATTCTAATCTAATCTAAGCCTATTGCTCAGACTTAAAGCGCCAGGTCCATGGGGCTATATGAGTGGTGGACGACATAGCCTATGGCCATCATTTTAATGATCTAGTCTCGTAGGCCTCGCGCGTTGTGGTTACAGCCATCACCGCAACTTCTTCCCAGCACATTCAATACTCTTAGCATCACCAATCAGCTCATGTGTTATTAGCATTAGTTTATGGTACAGGTACCACTGTACCTGAAACAGTACGGGTCATTTCCAAGAACTTGTTCGACTTTAGCACAGAGGGAATTTAGCGCATGTGCAGCAGAATACTAAAGAATAATTCCTGAAAATGCCTCGCCTCCACATTAGCACCAATGAACAACAGTGTGAGCGTTAAGTGTGCGTTGCAGCAGAAGCACTTTTTGTTTCACATTGCTGCCACGACGGAAATGTCCCCTCCCTACAGCAAAATGTACAGCCTGACTCCTCGCTGCGCAAACGACTGTAGTGATTTGAGATGACATGGAGAGGCCTGAGAAAATGTCCCGAGTTCCGTGGTGTAATACTAGCACACCTGACTGGCAAGCAAGAGGTCCGGGTTCAATTACTGACCGCCCACCGGCTTTCGACACCTGATTGCTGCGTTCCTTGTATCAAGTTGCCCACCAGGCTGCATTGTTATCCTATTCCTGAGCTCCAGCATTCCATGCCTCTTGCTGTTCAGCCTTACGCTCCCGCTCCCTACGTGCAACAGGGTACTGTTCATCAGTCATTCTAGCCATTATGGCTAGCACCTCCTAAAGCATCGATTTAGGCACTTCGCACCGCAACGGCAGTGACAAACATTGTTTCCGCGCCAGCACCAATCGTTTATTATCTGCAGCAACTGCCTCATCGCCGTCCTGTGGGACCTCTTTCAACATTTTTTTCCACGTTCAGCCTCATCTCGCAAAAATCACCGCAATTTTGATGGGAGGAGCGGCCCGTTTGCGCGACGTATGAAACAAAGAACTTACGTTATTTTGATTCCATCAATCATGAGAACTTCAATAAATCGGCCATGAAACGCAAACAGAAAACTATTGCATGGAAGTGATGTGCCGAACCGCCATGCCTGACCTAGCGGGAAAAAAAAGAAATTAAGAAAAAAATTTTGATTGACACAGCTAAGTACGAAGCCTACGGCTCAATGGACCTGGCGCTAGAAACGTTGGATGGCCAAGCCTATGGCCTAGTATATAATAGCCCCATGGACCTGGCGCTTTGAGCTGTGGATGGCCTAGCGTATGGCCTAAAATGATTAGTCTCGTAGGCCTCGCGCGCTGGGGTGACAACCCACTACAACTCTCAGGCTCTTTGAATTAAAGTATATGAAGGCTTGGAAAGGCGCGGTCCTGTAGGCTTGGCCTATGACCCAGAGTGGCATTGTATCGTAGGGCCGCGCGTTGGGGGTGACAGCCACGGCCACGACCACCACCACCGCAACTTTTCACCTTTTTGAATTAAAGTCTTAGATATAGATATTGGAATCTAATAGTCTTACCGCATATGTATCGTAGGGAAGGACGTCTGAACACGTTTTAGGAAAGAAGGTTTCTTCCACCGCCTAATTGAACCTGCTCCATGACATCTCTGTACACATTGGGCAGGGAGAGCCTTCTTTGGGCCTTTTATATGCCTCTGAGATACCGTGTTTGTCAATTGCACTGATGCAGGAAATAGGTCAACTAAACATCATAGTCATCATCTGTCCATATAAGGGATCTTACTCTAGGGGCCGAGTATCTTAAGTGCCTTATCATGATGATTGTTAAAATGTTGTCTCCTATTGTCGATGAGATTCGAGTCCGTGACTTGCCCGGAAAAATTTACTGATTGAACCAGACAAGCGCGGCTTCATAGCGACTTTTCTCTCTTATTAAGTTCTCATCTGTCTCCACAATTTTCGTTCGTAGATATCTTGATGCGATAACTTAGTCTACATGTTTTCTAGATCATAAAGGAGAAGTCATGTTTTCTGCTTTACATTCCATGTAAAATTACCTAATGGGACATGGATTTTTACGGGGTACCCTCTCAGAATGTGATGAAAGTAGGTGTATGGGATACTTTTAATGAAAGAAAAATACGTTTCAATTTTTTCCCCTCTCTAATTAATAGTTCAAAGGTTATGCGCATATGACATTTTAGGGGCGGAGCTTACCCTCCCTTGGGAATTTGTGGATAAAATCTCATGTTATGGTTTGATTCCCACAAACAAGGTGTCTTTAAAAAGGGAGACCCAGGGGATTCCAAATACATGATTAAAGCAGAGATTCAAACATATTTTGACCTTTTAGCATATCTGAGCGACCTTTGACCTTGAAAATGACCTTGTGGGACCAAAGCCAGACGGAAGCCACTTTTACAGTCGAAGCACATATATCTTAACTGGAGTATGGCAAAGTTTCACTAATGCAATATTTTTCGTTTTCTGCAAATAATTATTAAGCTAGTCATGTCCTATCCATTAAGTACACTCAGTTTATTTGGTGACAAAAGTTTTGTAGCAGCAATTTTGTTTATTGCAATAAAATTAAAATTTTAAGTTTACTGTGCTTGGAATTTTTCCCTCATTTCTGTTTACGTGTCTTAATCTTTCCCTAACAGTCAGAATACAGTACATCATTCCAGGTCTTCGGACACTGAACTCTATTTGTGGCGAAAGTTCAAAATATGCCTTGTTCATTCATGGATCATGTTTTTTTTTCATCATGCCTTGCACGAATTATCTTTATTCTGTCAGTTCTTGAATTGGGACTTGATTTTGTTTTGCTTTTTCGCTTTAAAGCCACTAGAAGAGGTCAAAAGGCGTGAAGAATTAATTCTACACAAAATGTCCTTTTCTTGAACCCAGCGTCGGTCTTCCATTTTCCTGTCAGAAGTATTGTTTGGCTTGACTAGTAGATGCTTGAATCTCACGTGGAAGTTTGCATCTGATTTCTCGACAACCAGGCTAATCCACCATTGGTCGTCATAAGTGCAAGCAACAAATCCAGATACTGGTACCATGTTTGAGATTGTAGGACTGGTACCTCCCTCTGTATCTTCTTCATCCCTATGGCATACAGTAATCAATGTTGGTGGTGTTGACTAACTATCTGGAGAAACTCTCTTTCAAGAGGACGTCGAGAAATTTCGATGAGAACCATAATTACGTAAGCTGTCACTGTCCACTCGTCAATGAGCGACTGCTGCCTGTGGGTCAGGGCCCTGTTGGGCAGGTAGTTTGGTCGGGGAATTTCGTATTGCGATCAGGGACTCGCTCTTTAGCTGCCCCAGGTGTTATATCCCTGTCCTCACTGAGGCGAATAATTTCTTGAAATGTCAATTACCTCATGACCTCCGAGGCGTAATATCATGTGAACCCCCAATGTGAATAAACTTCAATTGATGCACCCAAAGAAAGTTCCACATATTGCCACAGTACCTTTCATTATTTGTATCACCTCGGAAGTATACGACCGTTGATGCCGCCATGAATGACCCAGAGATACCTCGGGAGCATTCATTGACTTACAAATGAACTTACGAACTTTTTCACTTTCATGAATAGCAAAATTATGCAAATACTTTCTTACGAACTGTGTAGGATGTATATTACGAGTATCTTACGCAAACATTTTTTATGAATACCACTTACTAACGTCGTAAGAACATCCTGGTAGGAGAGGTTTGATTTATACCGATTACGAGCTTTTCACTTCTTACTAAGATAAAATTACAAGACAATGTTTTTCATGAATACCCGAGAACCCGGGGGTGCCTATGGACAGGACTTGGCTACCTTAAAAATTATTTCCAGGAGAACAAAAATATTGCATCTGTGAAACATTGCCATGCTCTAGTTATGATACATGTGCTTCGACTGTAAAAGTGGTTTCCGTCTGACTTTGGTCTCACAAGGTCATTTTCAAGGTCAAAGACCACTCAGATGTGCTACAAGGTCGAAATATGTGTGCATCTCTGTTTTAATCACGTATTTGGAGTCCCTCGAGTCTCCCCTTTTAAAAGACATCTTGTTTGTGGGAATTAGACCATAACTTAAGATTTTATCCCCAAATTCCCAAGGGAAGTTAAAATCTGCCCCTAAAATTTCATATGCGCATAACTGCTTTCATCTCCTCTCCAATACGATTGATTTCCATTTATTCTCGCCGCTACTTCACTCCCTGGACAGCGTCGGGTCCCTTTTGTGGGTATTCCGCGGATTCGACATAACCGAACACCTCTCTAACGTGATATCTACAGTGATTGGCAATCAAGTTTCCGGTCGGGTGTGTCCAATGATGTGTATTTCGTCCGGGAAGGCGGGATAACTTCCCCCTTTTTTATCATTTATAACATGAGAGTGGATTTAATAACAGCTATTGGACATGTTTTTCAAGAGTTTTCGAATGAGCTTAGGAGCACGAGAGTAGTTTTTGAGAAATCAAGTATTTTCGGCTGCAAGACTCGAATGCATCTCATGAGGTACAATACATATAATAGGAGAACTTATTGATCTGACGGAATGCACAGATTCCAGAACCATCCATCATTATGCTTTCGACAATTAAGAGACTTACCCCATGCATCCCATGTAATTCTGTTCATGAGCTTTGCATTCGACGAAACGTACAGTCATGAAAAATCATGCCGACAAATGGGAAACGGAGGAGAATTCGCCCTTACACAAATTTTGGAGTCAGTCATCCAACATGCCGGAAGAAAAGCATCGCAAAGATGACATGAAGAGAAAATGAGGTGGAGAGGGAGAGAAGATGGGGAGACATAGGACGCAACAGCTGCAAAATTACAAATATGTTCCGCCTATGCAGTGAACTGCGACATAACCCGCAGAGCTTTTTTCTACTCGTGTCATCTCTCTGAGCATTTTCCCTTTTCTCTGATCCTCTCCCTTCGCACAGGCACTGGAGACCTGGATTTGTGGATTGCATATTATTGGAATGAAGTAATGTGAAAACCAATTTTCAATGACTTTCCCTTTCTTCGAAATGCCAGTAATACCTCATATGCAAGGTTCGAATTAGTAGAATGCAACTAGTGCCATGAAAGTAAGTTTCTTCTTAAACATGAGTTATATTTATTTTTCAAAATGTTCTCAAAATTATTTTTCAAAGAATGAACAATATCATGGCGAAATGATTTTTTGGGGAGTAAAAAATAATCAAAATCACAGTGCTAAAAGTCCGCCTCGGACTCAATATTATGGCATAGGAATCATTTTGCTCTGATTACCACTTGCAGTCCAAAAAAGTCTTATCTCCCATTTTTTGTGATTTTGGCGAAATTTCCATTAATATTTTTTACATGGCTATGGTTGCGCCTTCGGCGCTCCATTCCCTTGGAGAGTCATTAATTCATTTATTCCTTGCGAAATGGCAAAATCGTATTTAAATTACGTCCCCATTGAAATACGTGATACGTGAAGCACAACAATAGTTGACTTTTTCCTTAAATCAACATCACGGATGTTATGCGTGCGCCAGGTACTTTCTATTTATGCCCGATTCGGTAGGATATGAAAAATTCTTTGGAAATGTTAGGTCCCCAATAAATATGAACCCCAAAAATATTTTGGAAATTTATTTTTATTCTGACATATAGACTCAGGAAACTCCATGCCACCCAGTTTCAGCCTTATACGTTTCCCCATTTTGCTGCCAGTAAAAAAATATATTTGCAAAAGCAACCCACCCAAAAGCTGTGGTCTGGGGAATCGCTTAGCAAAAAATGAATTTTTCCTTAAATCAACATAACGTCCGTTATGCGTTCGCCAGCTACTATTTGTCCATTTCTGAACGATTCTCTAGGATATTAAAAATTCTTTGAAAACTTTACGTACACAAGAAATATGTCCACAAAAATAATTTGGAAATTTGACATTTGACATTTGAGCTAAGTGCTTCAACAGTCACGTTCTTGCCATGTTACAGCTTTCCATGGGTCTCCGTTTGATTGATGCAAAGAGAAGTATTTGAAAGTATGTTCCCTGAAAAGGTGTGCCCCTATGGCGTGCATCACCAAAGTGGAATTCTTCCTGAACTCAGCATGTGAATAGCTACTTATGTCAGTCAGTCAGCTACTTACGATCATCTATATACAGTATAATATGAAAGTAGAATTGTTTCTTTACTCAGGTATTCATTTGGTACCTCTTTGCCAAGTTTAAACTTTCTAGAACCCTCCGTTTTGCTGGATCAGATAATTCAGTAAAATTTGCAAAATATGTCCACTCGGGCGTTTTAACCGAAAAGTACCATTTTTGCCACAATGAAAACCTTAATGAACTACATGCCCATCAAGTGGCAATCTTATACGTTTGCCCTTTTCGATGGTGGAAAATCATGTTTGGAAAAGCCGACCTACCCAAAACCTATGCCCTGAGGGGTTGCACCATGAAAGTTGAATACTCCATCAACTCAATAATATCAAGTCACTTATAAGTGTGCCAAGTTTCACCTTGCCATTTCTGTCCAATTCGCCACAACTATTTTTCAAAACATCTCCCAAGAAAAAATTCCCCCAGGGGATATATCGAGACTTAACATTTTCATTTAACTCTTTGTCTCAGTAGTCACATTTATGCAAAGTTTCAGTTTTTCACGTTCATTAGATTAACTGATGCAAAAAAAATGGTTAGAAAAATCTCCCTTTGAAATTTGTACCCCCATGGCATTTACTTATAAAATCTGAAGTTTTCTGCAGCATCCCAACAGGTAGTCATGTACCAAATTTCATCTTTCCACAATTGCTCAAAACACCAGGACAAAAAAAATACTTGAAAACGTCGGCTCACAAAAATATGCCTGAATCTATCATTTTTTTATTTCTCCTGAACTCATCGTCTCGGTATGCACGTCCATGCCAAGTTTCAGCTTTCCATGTCTCTCCGTTTCACTCAAGCAAAAATAATGTTATGGTGGGGAATGAGTAACGGGACATAGAAGGCAAAAAAAGCCAATAGAAAGTCAAGGAATGACCGGGAATTGAATCCGGACCTTCTGATTGCCAGTTAGACATGCTACTACTACACCACCGAACCCATTAATTCCACTTATTTCTGAGAATGCAATCCTCATCTGTCACGAAATACCTGTATATTAAAAAAAAACGTTTCCCCCCAAAATTTCTACCCCCCGGCATGTACCTCCAAATTAGGATTTTTTCTGAACTCTACATCCCAAAAGGTACAAGTGTATCAAGTTTCAGATTTCTAACCCTTCTAGAACATGGTTAGAATTAGCGTCAGTCAGTTTGTCAGTCAGTCACGATCGTCTATATATATTAGAATAATGAGATGCTCCAGAAAAAAGAGTCTGACAAATCTTATAGTAGAATCACCCCATTGCTTACCTTGAAGAGGCTAATCCATCGGCTGTCGCGATCCATCGAATCGCCTGGAAGGGGAAAAGAAAGGGTGGAAGCTGGAAGAGCTTCTTTCCTCCACACTCACACTACCTTAGAGCAGGTAGTTTTCCCTCGCTCAAGTATTCCCTTGCCGCTCGGTTAAAACTATTTCCATCTTCTGATTTCCCTACGAATGATCCCTCCTTTAAGCGCATCACTGCTCATATTACAAGCTCATTCTCTGTCATATTCCCCTTGTGCAAATATCAAATGCAGTCTTATGTACAGGATGTATTTCAACATATTTGACCATATACGCTAAACATGTCTGAGAGGAGATAATGGACTTTATAAGACTAAAAAAAATTATGTAGAAATTTTATGGGCAGATTTATGTCATATATGTTTTTCAATTAAAGTGCACTGGCAATTAAAATTGTCAAAGGCTAAGACGGTACGATCAAGAGATATTCATAGCGCGAGTCTAGGCGAGAAATAACGTGTTTAAGTTCAAATTGTTATTGTTTTAGGTGAAGTTTAGATTATGATTACGTTTGGATTAGGATAGAGTTGAGTTTTAAAAATATTCAGTGTTGGTGAGAAGCAGTCCTTTATTTATTTTTCAATGTGTTCAGTTCAAGTTTATATTCAGTTAACACTTGATAGGACAAAACAGAGTGGAAGAAAAATTGAAAATGCCTTTGTAGGTTCGTCTAGTGTTTTATATGGCAGAAAGGCACAAATAATAAATTTCACACTTCTAAATATGCAAATTAAAATTGTGATATTTTCCCTATTGCAATTGCAGGGAATGTCACTAGTCACAATGGATATACAGGTTCCAGTTAATCGACATATATGATTTAGATTTGATGGAAAGCATGTCTTACAAGAAGCAACATCACAAGCACTGTAAATTATGTTACTTCTTTTCTCTTCATTCTTTGTGTTGCAATGCGCACAACATCCGTAAGTTGGGACTACTTCTGACAGATGAGATCCAAAATTTACCAGGCTCACAGTGTTTTTCACAGTTTTGATCCCAGATGGAGTGTTTCGCTTTCTTGCGTGACCACTCATTGGAGCAGGGCCTCTCCTTTTCTTGTAAGAGAATGTTCCAATTAGCTCATTCACCAGTGGCGAAAGAAAATTGAGGTTGTTCATGTGCTTTCCTTTTCTTGTTTTTACTGTCTGCATATGCAGAATAACGCTATTTACTATCACATAATCCAGGAAGTAATAAAACAGTTTTACCTAAGATCTCCTTAACTTTTGACATATACTGTGAGTTGCTAGGTACTGATCAAATATATCTACTCCACCCATATATTTATTATAGTCTGCAACTGATTATGAGAAATATTCTCACAAGAGTGACAGGAGTCATGTTTCAATCAACTACGTTAATATCACGTTTCCGTCATGACAGTGCTACAATTCCTCGCATTAGCGAGAAAGGGATCCCCTGCTGCGTGCATGTGAGATGGGAGGTGGGAAACTATTATCCCAGTAACCTATAATGGATTAAATGTTAGAATAAACATTGACTTAGATATAGTTTTTATTTGGTAGAGACAGAAAAATGGTCCTGGGTCTCCAAAGTCTGAAAAGGGAGAGAGAAGCGGAGCAAAGGAAGAAATGTTCAAAGGGATGACGTGGCAAGAATAGAAAAAACATCAGGGGAGATGTGGCTGAACTGTAAATTCGAACCAATAACCTGTGTTTCCGGTTGTCGAGTCCTGTCTTTCCCTACCCTCCCCGTCTATCTCCAAATGTCTGCTTTGTCATTGATTTTTTAATATTCCCCCATCAATTCCCGTCCTCCCAGCCTTTGCAGCGGGCCAGGGTGGCGACTGCTCCCCCATGGCCATGTTCGCATTCATTGTATTTAAATCGTTCCGTCCCTTTGCAGGGACTACTGACTAGTTTCGTTTGAGAACATGAATAATTTCCATCAATTTCAGAGTTGGTTCTTCAGTACCAGTTGATTTGACAAGAATTTCCGGACTCCGGACTGCACTAGAAACGATGCGGAGAATGAATGACTAAAGAAACGCCACACAGCTCTTCCATGCAGGACGATGTGATTCGTGTTTATTCGAACACACTCAGTTAATTGATCGATCACAATTCATTCGCTCCACGTCTCCAGGACGTGAGTGTGCTTTGAGTGGGGAGGTGGTGAAGAACTTGGAAATGCTGAGTAGGAAATTACATTATTTTGTCGCACAATTTCCATCCCAATGATTCGGTGATGAAGCTCTTACCAACTCATTCATTCGTATGAAGAGCATGAGACCATGGCTGGTTCTGATATTTACTGACGAGGGCAGCGATTTGAACTCAGAGAAGTGGATGGAGGAAAGCTCCCCCTTCCGTCTCCCTTCTCCACTCTTCTTCCACCCCTCCCCCCCCCCCTCTCTCTGTCTCTTCCTCTCTCAACAGATCAATTTTCTTTTTATTTTACCTTTTCTCATTATAGCTCTAGGGATGATTGGTTCCTGGATTCATTTGCGAAGACGTTTTCCCCCTCAACCACCATATTTCATCATAATTTTGGATTGTAGTAAACGAAACAGTGTTGAAGCCATTTCATTATTTCAGAGCAGATTTCGGTATTTAAGAAGTTTCACGACTTCGCAGATTACTGTCCTCGGAGTTGAAAACAAGAATCTCTATTTTTTGCATGCTTAGAAAACATACGTTCTTGACCATTTTGAAAAGCACTTTTGGCTTCGACTCTGTAATATTTAGAACCTAATTTCTGTCCTTAATTTACTCAGTGTCGATGGATTTCAAACAGAATTCTCGGACTACACAAGGACTGTTTTGGAAGAGAATATGATCAGAACAGTTACAGTACAATGTAGTGCAAGTTTTTACGAGACCAATTTGACAATTCATCGATTCCAATTAATGTAAAGGACGTCCCCCAGGACTCCTGAGCTTGTCACGGAAAGGGAGAGGGGGAGAGAAATGCTGAGAGGGATGTCATGGCATTATATTGTGCAACAATTTCCCTCCATACGATTCGATGATGACGCTCTCCATCAACTCATTGACTCGTGTGAAGAGGGTGGATGCGGGGTAGGTAGAAAGGCATGGCCTTTATTTCCGCCAATGGAGCGGAAATAAAGGCCCATGGCTATTGGCATGATATGAGAAAATTTTATGCTCGACCATCTAAAAAATATGAATTAAATACAGAGCTAACGGGTCTTACATGAGACTCCAGAATCCAACATGTATTATTTTTCTTCCCGTTGATTCATGCGATATGAATTTCAAAACTTTCGGTTTTACAGGCACATGTTATCCCTCGAGCGAATTTCAATACTCTCGCACTACGTCAGCTTGAAATGCGTGTAATTTCTCGCATGAAAGATCTGAAACAGTTATGTATCATGGAGGGGGCGGTGTTTCTGGACACTAAGGAGGCTTTGAGTCGCTGTAGAAGTCCGGTGGCTAGGGATGAAGTACAATTTTCGAAAGAGGGAGCTGTAGCAGTCGGATTGACTATCATGAAGGACAATGGGCCTTTTTAGGGTTGTAGATAGGGGGGCAAGGGATCACGAGCAAGGGAGAGTTTTTGATTTCGATTTGATTTCACGGTTTCGATGTCAGCGGAATAACCGAGACTTGGAGTGGTTCTCACATTTCGGATAAGGAATTCGAGATCGAAGGGTACGACATCTTGCGGAAGGATAGGCTCGGCAGAAAGGGGGGAGGAGTCGTGTTGTACGCTAAAACTGAACTGGGCGTTTGCGTCAGAGAAGATATCACCTCGGCTAACTGTGAAGCAATCGAACACTTATGGTGCGAGATCGGTGAGGCAACTGGGAAGATCGCGATAGGAATTTGCTATAGGCCCCCAAACTCTTCTCTCGAGGATGAAGCAGTTTATTTTGCACTCATGCGTAGGATCGGCGAGATCTCGAAGCAGGTATGCTCTTCGGAGACTTTAACATGCCGAAAATAGATTGGTCGGTGCCGCAAGGGGGGTGCGAAAGGGATAGGGAATTTCTCGTTGCGGTTCAGGACGCTCTTCTCGTTCAGTACGTAAATGAACCGACTCGCGAGGAAGCTTTATTGGATTTAGTTTTTGCGACGAACGACGATCTGGCACGAGACGTTAAGGTACAGGATAACTTGGGAGATTCGGACCACTGCGCGATCACGTGGAATATCAAGCGGACGAAGAGTAACGCCAAACCGAGGAAGGTTTCGTACAACTATAAGAAGGCTAATTTCGAGAGACTACGTGAATGCGTTTCAGGCATCGACTGGGAGGTGCGGCTCCGTGGGCTGACGGTAGAGGAGCAATGGGGGGCGTTCAAGACGTTATTGCAGGGCTTTATGGAGGAATGCATCCCCAATAAATCCATAAAATCGGGCAGGGAACCGGTCTGGTTTACGGGTTAAATCAAAGCTCTCATTAAGGACAAAAAGCGGAAATGGGATGCGTACAAGCGGACGGGAGATAGCACGGACCATAGGGTAACTTGAGGGAATATGGCCATTGGGGTAATATGGCCCTTCACAAGGAATCCCCTTATAGACTGAATAATTAGTTGGGGCGGATTTTAACAATAATTCATTCGAAAAGTACATGCAACTTTCAAAATGTTTAGACCTGTTCATCGGTCCAGTTCTCACAGGAATTCTGGATACATCGATGTCTTGAATGTCATATGCATGCAATTCTTTGACTCATGAACCTGAAGCTAATATGAGTCTTGAGGAACTTATGCGTATATTTCCTAATAGCAGCACGGATACAGAAACCATTTCTTCTAAGTTCTTCTATGGACTCTCCAGAATGCTTGTGCAAAGTGCTAGCCCCTTCACTTGCGGTTTGTAGGCAGTGTTGTCAATTTTGTAATGTGAGCCAATATGGGGGAATATGGCCATCTCGACTTGGGGTAATATGGACACATCCTTCGTTTCGTGTTAGCATCGCATCTACCTATTGATAGTGTCGCATCTACCTATTGATAGTGTCAGCTTTCTTTCCTGTGGGATCTCAGCCTGCAAAAGATCATCCAATGCACTTCCTCAGGATCTATGGATAGACGTATTAGACATCTGGACGAAATATGCAGTACATGAGGAGGTAGTGCATGAGGATATTCTCATGTACCTCCTTCTGCATCGCTTGCCATTCTCCAGAAATTTTAGTTGCACGAAACTAGAATGCAAGTAAATATCCCTCGTACAAATAGGACATTCTGTGATTTTTTGGCACTATTCATACATACATTCAAAAACTACGCAACATTTTTCCTGCAATGTAAGACCTCTTATTTTACACTCTTAGCGCATGGTCCCTTTAAACTATGCTTGATCACTCCTCTTACACACACACAGTCTTTAGATACTGTCTCCCAATCACGCGCAATGTTATTCAAAAGCAAAAGCGTTGCAATCATGCTTTCCACAACGGTTTCTCGAGTCAGGTAATGATGTCGGCTTCTTTGTTTGTCCTCGGTGCAGTTTGTTTCTTTTTCAACTGCTGAGAGTCCTTTATCATGTTTTAGGAACTTAGCATGTTACAGCATACTTCACACGTTCCTGGACAGCCTGGAGTTGTTTTTTCAGAAGTGACCATATTCCCCCAACTATGGGGTTAATATGGCCTCTTGAGACCTACTCGAAAAAGACCCAAAAGCGCCATGACCATGGTTTTTTTTTTGCATACGCCTTGCTGGCATTTAGCAAAGGAGACATCAATCAATATTTTAGAAACATTGTAAAGTCAAATTCAACCTTGATGGGACGTGATGACCAGGTTTCATTTTGTAGGGCCATATTCCCCCAAATTACCCTAAGGAATACAGGAGGATCACGCGGACGTTGAAGCAGGAAATTAGATCTGCGAGACGGGAGGTCGAGGAACGGCTGGCTAGTCTGGCTAGCGATGCTAAGAAGAACCCTAAGGCTTTTTATCGGTATGCTAGTGGTAGGTGTCAACAGTCGATCGGGACGCTAATGAACGAAAAGAGGGAGTCGATTGCAAGTGATAAGGATATGGCCAGTAAACTTAACGAGTTCTTAGCTTCCGTTTTCACTGTGGAATCCGATTCGGCGCCGAATTTGGAGGAGGATACCTCGGCCCGCATCGAGGATATTTCCATTACAGAGGAGACGATCGTGAACATGATCAGGAAGTTAAAGGTGGGCAAGGCGACCGGCCCCGATGGGATTCCTGCGAGAGTCAGTAAGGAAGCCACGAGAGAAATATCGGGTCCGCTAAGAATCATATTTGAAAGCAGCTTCTCGCGCGGGGGAGTACCTAAGGACAGGAGACGGGCAAACGTCGTAACGATCTTTAAGAAGGGACAAAAGAGTCATCCAGGAAATGACAGGCCGGAAAGTCTCACGAGTATCCAAGGAAGATCATCATTGGAGAGCATACTAAGGATGATAAATGGGGAAGCGTCGAAGGAGGTCGGAGTCGCAAGCGGTGTCCTTCAAGGCGAGGTCCTTGGACCGCTTCTGTTTTTGGTCTACATAGTTCAGTTGCCGACAAATGGAGTAGGGGGTTAGCGAGGCGGAAGGGGGTGAGGAGTAGCAGTTGGTAGAGGAGGAGAGGATGAGTGGCGGGAGGGTAATATCTCTCTCGACCTCTGCACCAGAATCAGGGTCGTTTCTAGGGGCGGGCGAGGCGGGCGATCGCCCGGGGCGCCAGCGGAGGGGGGACGCTTGCGTAAGGGGGGCGCCGTGGAAAGAAACACCATAATAAAACAGGCATTTTTATGTGATTAGCGTCCACTTTGTGCAAACTAGCACTAATCAGGGCTATATAAAAATTTAAATTATTAATGATATTTTATTTTATGCCGTGCAGCTTCCTACCAGCGTACTGGTGAGTCTGATAACGGTTTTATAATCGGGCAGAAGCCCCTCCGCCCCTCCCAACCTTCCCCTAGTATATGCGGCATGATGCCACGCTGCGACTAGGCATTGGGTATCAAGTAAGACTGTCACGATAAGTCGATTCATCGATTCCACTATCGATGTTTGGAAGAATCGATAGTTTCTTCGACCATCGCGATGCTTGCGCAAAATGATGGGAAATGCCCCATTGGATTGGGACGAGTACAATACAGTCCGGGCGGGGGAAAGGAAGAGGCGGCGTGATCCGCATGGGCTTTCAATTTCTTATCACGATCAATTTCTGGAAATGCTGGGACTGACTGTATGAAAGAAGGGGAAAAAAGTTAGAATGGGAGACAGGAAGTGGGAAAAGGAGAGGGAAGAAAGACTGAGAATATTTTTTTCTCTTCTGTTTCAGTCTTCGGCTCGATCTCGTGAGGTGCATGCTATGAAAGTGGACTATTGTAATCCCTTCATAAAACGTACAACGGTTAATCCCCCTCTCTATAATCCTGTCTTTCGCTTTAGTATGGAGGTTTAAGTTTTTGAATTTTTAACTTGCCCCGGGGAATTTTACCACTCAAAGTGAACCCAAAGTGAATTATTTACTCGGATGTCGCTTGCCTCCGGGGCTGTAGGCTTCGGCAACCGCAGGTGTGGCACCATCGACAATTTTCCTCATAAAACGCAATAATAAAAACGAGTATTTTTTTTTATATGGGTAGCGTGGAGGTAAATGCCTTGGCTTGGCTTTGATTACAGTGGATAATACTTTATTGGGCCATTAGTTAATGGGGCAGCCGGTTTATCGGGACATTTTGTCAGGAACGCAACCATTTGGAATATCAAGCGGACGAAGAGTAAGGCCAAACCGAGGAAGGTTTCGTACAACTATAAGAAGGCTAATTTTGAGAGACTACGTGAATGCGTTTCAGGCATCGACTGGGAGGCGCGGCTCCGTGGGCTGACGGTAGAGGAGCAATGGGGGGCGTTCAAGACGTTATTGCAGGGCTTTATGGAGGAATGCATCCCCAAGAAATCCATAAAATCGGGCAGGCAACCGGTCTGGTTTACGGGTAAAATCAAAGCTCTCATCAGGGATAAAAAGCGGAAATGGGATGCGTACAAGCGGACGGGAGATAGCACGGACTATGAGGAATATAGGAGGATCACGCGGACGTTGAAGCGGGAAATTAGATCTGCGAGACGGGAGGTCGAGGAACGGCTGGCTAGTGATGCTAAGAAGAACCCTAAGGCTTTTTATCAGTATGCTAGTGGTAGGTGTCAACAGTCGATCGGGCCGCTAATGAACGAAAAGAGGGAGTTGATTGCAAGTGATAAGGATATGGCCAGTATACTTAACGAGTTCTTCGCTTCCGTTTTCACTGTCTTTTCCGGCTCGACACCGACTTTGGAGGAGGTGACCTCGGCTCGTATCGAGGATATTTCCATCACCGAAGAGTCGATCGTGAATATGATAGGGAAGTTGAAGGTGGGCAAGGCGACCGGCCCCGATGGGATTCCTGCGAGAGTCATTAAGAAAACCGCGACAGAAACATCGGTTCCGCTAGGAATCATATTTGAAAGCAACTTTTCGCGCGGAGAAGTACCTAAGGAATAAATTTAGAATGATAAAAGGTACATAATGTCTTTCAATTTCCCGACTTGACTTTGGTAAGCTTCTGCGAAAAGCAAGGCAACCATACCATGCTTGACTAAATATTTAAAATGTCCTCGTTCGATATCTTATGAAGACTGGGGGATAACTTACTCCCTCCTTCCAATATTTTTTTCCTTTCGCGCCGTCTCTCCAAGCTGAGCCTAGCCATGGGTCTTATTGCCCAAGAACGTGAAGAGGCATGGAGGAAACATCCTAGAAATTATTAAACTCCTCTACAAAGAACAGCATCTGCCATACATGTTTGGGTGGACAAGGTCATGAAGTAAGATGTGTGTCCTGAATTGAAAAAAAAGGATAAGTCTAATAGCAAATTAATTCAATCCTGGAATGGAATCAACACCTGATCTGTGCTAAAGAGTGCGGGTACATGTTCACCGTCCATTTTCTAACAGATACATAATATACATAAAAGAGGGATACAAATCCCCCTTGAGGTTGAGCTCAAAAGCTGTGTGGCTCAACATCATCCATGAAATGAAAGATTTCTTGTGCCGTCTCAAATTGGCAGATGGAAGCTCTCTGCTAGACCGTTGTGGTGTGCAAGGTCTCTATGTTGACCTGCACTCAGTAGCTGGTATTGCTGAAGAGCTGCTGGACTCTGGGAAAGCAAGGCAGGTGTATCTATTTAGCATTATGAGTTTTTCATTGGAACCAAGATGGCATAATTACTAGAAAATGTTGAGGGTTTCGAAAATGTCTATTCTAATAAATAGAGGTAAATGCTCACATACCGTCTAAGTCAGTATCACCTGGAGCTTCTCTTCAACACCCTGTGAAGGATGAATGGCTGGAATAACAATCCTAATGCAGCACAGTTCCAGGCTGCCATTAGGAAAGTATTAATACTAGGACACCAGCTAATGGTGAGGCCTTCTACATTTGGCAACTGCATTGCCCAGGATAGCACCAGCCAAGTGGCCCTCAACATTAGGATGGAAAAGGATGCAGAGCATCCCTTGACTTCTACAAGCTCCATGAGTTATAGCTGGGAGGGGGACCATGAGTATTTTCAGACAAGCCTAAATCCTCATGTGATCAACATTCTTGAATACATTGCAGGTAAGGTTCATTCTTCCCAACACTTCTTTTTTTCCTGTGGCAGAGCATGAGAACAAGGAAAATTATGGGGTAATAGAGAAGCAATGATGAGTTTTATGCAACATTATTGGAAAATCACTTCATATTTTGGTGGCTAGACTTTGTAGTTCATGAATATTCCAGGGCCTCCATATGTCACACTGGGGGTGGGTCATCACTCCCAAGAAGGGAGTTCTCCACCCCTCCCTCATTCCAGATCCTTTCAGTACTGTCAAAAAAATATTATCCAATATTCTTCATTGCTTCATCTGCTTTTTTTCATGTCAACTTGAGATCAATGACACTTCTTGATACCAGATTTTGTGGGGGTAGGCTTGAAGCACATTGTCTTATTGTGAAAAAGTGAAGTGTGGCAGCATGCCTGATGATATCATTCAACCCATGTCGCTATCACAGAAAGATAAAAAATCATGTCATGCATTACTTCAACTTTTTTTAAGCAAGAGACCAGAAGCACCTGTTCATTTTCTTGGAAAATGTAAGGTAGTCAGCACTGAGCATTCACATGCAACATATTCCTATTCTTTTTGCTGGGAAAAGGGGCTTGGCATCAGTTATGTGACACACTTGCTTTTGGCCCATGATGCTGATGATGCCAAATTGATAGTTGATTCCAGTTTTTGCCAATGCATCGTATTCTAAAACAAATGCTGTATATACTTATCAGGTTACATCACCCTGAAGATAATTCAGCAGATCACATGCTGCTCTTGTAAAGCAAGTCTCCTTGGCCAGGATTCCGGTCCACTACTACATTTAAAAAAATCGTGGAGGTCTACAAAAGCCCTCCATTGACGTCCTGACGACGGTGAAAATTCTAGAGAGAGAATTTAGGATTCAGTGTATACAAGGCTGCATTTCCAAGAAGGACCATTTTTCCATGAAAGTCAGAGTTGTCGAAGAAGCTATTTCCCGGGATGTCTTCTCCACTTTAAGAGATCATGCTCTTGACACTCTTATGGAAGAAGAGCCTCACATTTTGAGGCTCTTAAAAATGCTTTCTGACATGTTCTTAAAAGTAAGAGCTCGAAAATATGCTCATGATGTGACACAGAGAGCCCAAGGTTCCATCATTCAGCAGGCTCTGACAAAGACCATCATTTTCAAAGGCCAGTAAAGCGGGATCGTGTTTTGTCATCTGTTCTGCAGATGAAGTTCTTTTCTTTGAAGTCCTTCATGCCCGTTTTATTTTGTTTGCTTTCCATGATGTCTCTCCATGTGAAATCACATGAGTCAATAGGATGGACACTGGAGAATTGTCCACCTTTTGGGAAAATTATATATGGTTCCATCCAACATTCCTCCTTTTTACGAGATGGAAAACAGAACTGAAAATAGAAGAGAGAAAAATTTAAAAACAAAGTTCTGAGGAGTTGAAGACCACCTTGAGTTTTACTTTTTTTCTCTAATACTAATTTTGACTTCCAATAAGATAAGATTTGCCACTCTTTTCATGGCATTTTATGGAGGAGCTTCAACATGAAACAAAAAAATTTTGCTTTGGTTCCTGTAATCTCTGAGAAGTCCTTCCTTATACAAAGTGAAATACAAACACACTAGTTTCTGATTAGTCTTAAATCTATCAAGTACATTGGTGAGGTACTTTTACTACCAGTAATGAGATGAGCATTTGGAACAGCTGCATATAGAGTTGAGACATAAGGAGTTGAGACATTGCAACCATACAAGGATCAAGAATCAGGTTCTTGTTAACAGTAGTCTTGGTGATTTTCAGTTATTACTTTTGATATTGACTTAATATTCACCATGCAGTGCAATATATCCTGGAATGAGAGGAATATCTAGTCAAGCTGGTAAAAGATTCAAGTCATTGAAAACATTCCAGTAATTTCAATACCAATGGTATCTCATGAGTGCACAAAGAACTGCTGGGCATCATTATTGGATGCAGAATATGGGAGAACCTTCAAGTAGCTGCTTCTCTTGGTCAAGAAATCTCAAGTTCAGTGGTTCTGACATGTCTGCCAAATGCTCCTGAGAGAATTCCAATAAGAGTTTCTTGGTCCAAGTTAACTATCAAAAGACCTGTCAGCCAACCTCATACAAGGTGGTATGGCTATGTTGCAGTGCTTTATCTTGAGAAGCTCAACATCCCACCCACTGAACTTGAGTCCGTTGCCTCATGGTCAGGAAAATTACACGATTCAATGAACAGTCACAAAATTGAATGCACAAATTTTGTACACATGGGAAATGACTACTGGAAGATTCAAGCTTGTTCCCTCATTTTCTAGATTATAACAAGTATTCTCATTTTACTCTTGTGCAGCACATGGTCTGGTTAATACATACTTGTTAGTCCTTACAGTACTGCCAGTGAGACCTACATATATCAGACCTTACAGTAAAGCAATTCCAAACGTGCCATATCAGTCATGGTTGGACCAGTAGTTTGAGCCTGAGATTGGTCTGTATTCCGCACATTCCTCGAAAGATCATCTCGTATCTAAATTTAGCATGTCCTACCTACTTGTTGGTGTGGCCGTGGTAAGAGAACGACGTCAATCAGTCTTAATCTTTTCAGGATCCCAAGGATCAGGGTTAGGTCTAGTCTAGAATTCTGCTCGGTCGAAGCCTTCGACTATCTCCGGCTATTTTTCGGTCAGGCCGAATGCTGAGCATGAAAAGTTTAAACATCGAGTGCTCTCCAGACCATGGCTCAAAGAATCCTCCAGGAAAGCGCGGGCTGACGGTCAGTTGGGACTTCGTTTCCTTTGATTAGAGAGCGTTACTGACTCGTCCGATTTTTATTACGCGTAATTTAGGAAACCCATTTAGACATACATAACCCTTGAGAGCTGAATTTCTGCCATATTTCATGCGCTTAGACCTTCGCCCTCATTTTATGAATGGACAACGACTTGCTTTTCAACACTAAGTGACATTTTGAAGTGATATTGACTGAATTGATTTCTCCTTTTTTACGGGCAAATTAGAGAAATTCCCTAGAACGAATTTTCCTTATAACAAACTTTTTTAGCCTGCCCTTCAAGTTAGTTATGTCACAGGTTCGGTGGGTGCTTATTACTCTTACTCTTCGGAGGCTGGCAAATTATTACGATTATATGATACCGATCCCTGTGCAATAAGGTTAGAGGAAGTAAGTGGTAGCGGGTGATTCAGACCCAGGCGGTCTCGATCACTCTGGCCCGCGGCCTTAGTATTTGATAACATGGAAGGATTCAGGAGTCAGTCACTATACACCCTGAGCCTTTTAATCACTGATTATTATAGCATCATCAGAGTAATTTAACAATATTAAGAACCATGTAGATATGGAGGCAATGCACTTCTCACGTCCTGGGGTGTGTTGAAGGAACCCATTCGGCACAACAACGTTGTGTCAACATTGAAAAAAGGTTGATGGCAATGTTGCCTCAATGTTGAGAAAAGGTTGACTTTTCAACGTAACATGTTGCCATGATGTTGCCACAATGTTGTCTGACCCAATAAAATAGTGCCTGACTTTGAACTATAAGAGTGGCAAACCTATGGCACAATTGATATGTGTGTGCAAGTAAAAACTTGTGACATTTTGTCCCTTTACACACAGAACACCCCCCCCCCCTAGTTCACGAGTAGTCACCAAATGCTGAAAATACGGTTAATTATGAATAGCTAGCATTTCACTGATGGTTGAAGTTGAGAATTCGACGAAAAATCAACAAGTCTCAACGTTTCAACCTATTCTCAATGTTGATACAACGTTGTTGTGCCGAATGGGTTTCATTGATGTTGATTTTTCGTCAAATTTTCAACTTCAACCAAGTCTCAACGTTTCAACCTATTCTCAATGTTGATACAACGTTGTTGTGCCGAATGGAAAGTCAGGATGAGTATGCCCCTCAAGAAGGGAAGGTTTGTCTCTGGAAGGCGTGTAGTGCTCGTCTTCTGCACAACTGTTATGGGTGTCCGCCCGATCTGGAATCCTCAGATTCTTCGTGTAACTGTCTGGCGTGGAATCCCCCTAGTGCGGCTTCGGACCCCTTTTTAAAGCTTGTTCTTGCCCTCGGGCTTATTTCAAGCCCATCACAATTATATGGAGTGTCGACTGTATGTTGAGATGAGTTCGGGCATACCTCAAATGTTTAGATCAGTTCAGTGCCTCATTGGACATACTTTTCATCACTGCATTCACCGTGAAATCAGACAGTAAAGAATCCTGTTTTAATGTTGTAAAAGTTTATTTTAACCCTTTCCCTGGCATCAGCGTAATATTACGCTATTATATATCTGTCCCGCGGCCTCACATTGGGAAAACATCAAACGCTGACGTGCGACTTGACTTTCAGGCGCTTAGAAGCGGTTTCGAGTGCGCTTCTATATGAGTACATCATTGTCCAGCTCCCCATTCGGGGACCTTGTCACGGAGTCCCTCTTGCTCTGACTGGTAGTAGGGGAAAATGCCCAGTGATGGAAGATTTATGTGCTGTGGCCCATCACATAGAACCGATCCATCAGCTTAGCTTCCATAGCACGAATAGCCCTGTAACGATATGGACTAGCAACATGCAAGCTTATACAGTATGTCACTTCAGAGGTGTTCATGCTTGACATGCTTAGTTCTTGAAATTTTCCATGCTTAATTCTATCACTGAGTACAGGCCCTTAACAAACCCGTCATTGTGTGTTTTTCCCTACTATCTCCCTCGATTGTCTCCCTATGAGACATTCACTTTCCACACGGAAGAAGAACCCCTTTGTGATTTCATCCATCTCTCTTCTGGCTCTTATCTCCCTCTGGAAATGCTTGTTTGGTTAGATCCCTTGGATTATCCTCTTTTTTTTCATGTCCAGGTCTACGTCTCCCGATGGGGAGCCCGACACAACCAACGGCAGAGCGCTTGAAATATCTTCACCCCATCGAGTGAAACCCCTATTTGAACGATGCTTCCCCCACAGCTGGCAGGTGGACTGTTTAACCTGTTTAAACAAATTCATTGAGGAATTCGAGTGTCTTCTCCTACATTGTCTGAGGGAAAAGATCAAGTAATGCATGAAAAGTACTGAGAACCCATAGCGAGTCACTCCCTGATACCATTGAAATAGCGGCTACTTAAGCGCCACTTCGCTTTATTATTCGAACAAACAAGCTCTTCGCAAATAAAGATAGATAGCTTTGCCCACAGCTAGGACAAATGTAGGCTGCCACACGAATGCCGAGGTAGGGCCTACTTGGGCAGTCTCTCCGATGTTGGTCCACGCTCCCCCACTCACAGCCAATGTCGCCCCAACGAGATGTGATGCCTGGGGGATACGTGGTACCGAAAAAAAAAAAAACCCATGAATTTCAACCAATATATTTCTGCTCTCGGGGTGCTACGAGGGGCGTTCAAAAAGTTCCTGAAACTAGTATTTTATTTACAGTATAAGCGGTATTTCCAAAATGTTAATTCTGCAATCCTTCGAAGTATTCACCCTGTGATCGCACACACCGACCCAAGCGGTGAAGGCACTTCTGAAAGGCGTCAGCATCTGCTTCTTTGGGTACCCTCCACAGCTCTGAATGAACAGCTTTGGACAGATCTTGGATGCGACTGAAATTTCGTCCAGCTAACTGTTCAACAAGGAAACAGCCAGAAGTCACAGGGGTCTTGATCTGAGCTATGCGAGACATAGCCCAGATCTAGCCCAATCTTCACAAAGCTTGTACTGTGCATAGACTGGCATGTTCCTAAGGTGACCAGATTTCTGCGTCGCGAAAGTGGGACGCCCAATAAATACTTCCCCTTGCCTCTCGAAAAAGAATATGAATGTATCTGTTGGACCGACAATCGTATTTATTATTGCCAAACATGAAATAGAGCTGCTATTTAATTGTGCATCCACAGTAGCGCAACCAGCCCTAAAGAGGGAGTTTTAGGAAAGTTCGTATAACTTGTCTTTCAAATGTCTCCGGATGCAAGAAGGCGATATCAAATCACCAGAAGAGGAAAATGCGAAACGACGTCGAACACGCGAACATAGAAAATGAAACGAAAAAATTTCATGAAATGGTGGAAACAGAATTTAAACAATAAATAATACAAGCGCATTCGATATTCGAAACAAAGCTAAAGATGAACAGAGTTAATTTCGGGATTCAGCCCAGATTTTACTGCGGAGGCATGCAACTGGAAATTCGTTAACCTGTACGTTATTCGTGACTTTCATCCGAGTCGTGGTCCTTCCATTTTCAGAAAAAGAAATGTCAGCAGCATCACATGTGCAAAACGCTTCCGTGACATTTTCACTTTACTGCAGCAAGCAGGGGTTTTGACACATTTTTGCCAAGGGGGAGGCCCGGCCTCCTCAAAAATTCTCAGGAGTCACTTTCCCATGCAATTTGAAAACATCTATTAAGATATCAAATATCTGAAAGAAATCTCAGAACCATTAAATTCATTCTCAATCGACGCAAAACGAGTCGAGTCCAGTCTCTGAAAGTTGACTCCTGTCCGGAATCGTGGATGGGAAGTCAGAGCCTGAAGCCCCTGACTCAGAGACAACTACGAGGTATAAAGGTATCACTTTGTTCATGCAATATGAAAGGAAACGATGGCAGTGAGGCCGGCCTCGCCGTCTGCAGTGCGCACGAGCAGGTGCCTGCTAACAAGAACTAGAATGTTTTTAGGCTCATTAGCTGTTCGGTAATCCGAATTCCCATTGCCAATTTATATCTAAGCAGTTGCCATGGATAAAAAAAAAACTCAAGATATGCTATTCATAATCATGATATTCCATGATATTCTTGGTTTAGCTCCTAAGCAATACGTTTAGGAGAAGTTCTGAAACTCACAATGCAAGAAATTCAACCGTCGTATCATTCTGTCATCGACATTTTCCAAAAGCGGGACATTTGGGCGTCCCGCTTACTTCATCGGGGGACACCGGGACATGTGGTCTGAAAGTGGGACTGTCCCGCCTAAATCTGCCTAAGTCTGGTCACCTTACATGTTCCCAACATATATTTGAAATTTTATTCAAATTAGTTCCTCCAAAGTATTGCTATAAGCAATTATTCTAAAGAAATCGAACATTGAAAATGAACAATGCTCGTTCTCTGACGTAAATCAAGATAAAATCCGAATAAACTAAATCGAAATCTCCGTATTCATACCTACTGACTCTTCCGTCAGTCATTGGAGAGAAGCTCATCTAAACAATCCACAAAAAAGGCCAATCGGAGTGAGTTTCAATGGAAGAGAAGTTCAATGTGACCTGGACGAAATGCACCCACAGCGCTTGGGCGTTTCTCCATTCCATTACTAACACGAGCTCTTGTCAATTTTCGATATTCAAATTCTATTGACTAATTGCTCCTGGCTTTGCCTGTGCACAGTGGATTCTAATGAAATTTCGAAGACCAAAAGAAAAAAATCGTCTATGCACAGTGAAATTTTCGTTGAAATAGCTAAAGTGAAAAGCGGAGCTACATGCGTTAAAATTCCTTCGGACTTCTTAACATACCCTTGGTATTGGAAGAAACAGGTGTCTTTCAGGAGTTCATCTTTCTAAATGAAGACTTAACAAGCCAAGGAAGAATATTCTCAATACGTGGAATAGTCATGAAATCATTGTGAACTAAGGAGGAAACAGTTTCAGAGGAGCAGGTTCACGCCTCCACTGAGGTCCCTTCTCATAGGTCAGGCTCAGGATTTCCGCTCTCACTCCCGGAACTTCCACTAAGCGATGTCTCTTCGTAATGAGAAACAGCGACGTTCTCACGGTTCCGTTACTTGGTCCAGCTTTCCCTTCTTGGAGGTAGGCCTGAAATCTTGGCATCTGATGAACACAATGGTCTGTTCATGAGGTCTATCGGTGTCAGTACGATTGGTTTTTCCGGAAAAATCTCTCCTGCATGACTTGAAATGCTTGTTACGAAACTTTCGCGCTTTTTCAGACTCTCATCTAAATTGGCAACAGCATGTCTATGTAAAGCCAGAGACGGTGGGGGGGGGGGGGGGGGGGCAGCCGCCCCTGGTGTGGGGGGGGGGGGGGGGGGGGGGGGGGGGGGGGGGGCGCAGCCGCCCCTGGGACAGAGTCTGACGCCCCCCTTGGAGGTTATAATTTTTATATAATTTTTACACCTGATATCGCTCGGGTGGGGTTTGGCGCCCCCCCCCCCCAGACCCTTCAGCCAAAACACGCCACTGATTCTACTTCATTCAGCAGATAGAGACAAATGTATGACTTACCTGAAGTCAAAAAGGAGTCGCTTGGGAGTACAGTGACAAATAAAGCCAAAGGGTTTCTCAACAAATGGATCCCTGATATGTTGCGCTTTCTAAATTAATTTGAACAAATTATTCCAATAAGTCAGTGTTTCATCCAAGGAACGAAAGTATATATTTTTTAATTATTAGCTTTCAATAGGAAACAAATTAGGAAAAATTTTCCCCACCACCTTATCTGCACAAGATGGGATTAGCAAATTTATGAATAAGAACTCTCCAAAGACTATATTGAAAGACATAGTGGCAAAACCTCAGGTCACTAAAAAGATATTGGTCCAGATGAAAATCCGTAAAACGCCCAAGGAAACCAAGTTCTTATAAGACCTTCACAATCATAAGAATCTACGGAGTATGCCTAACACACGAAAGAGAAACTAGATGGGAGAGACGGTATTTAACATTTTTTATTTTTGGCAAGCCAGTTTAAGAAAAAGGAGGCAATGAGATGATAAGGCATGCTTTCTTTTCAACGCATATGAAATACACTCGTAGGCCTGCAAAGTACACAGAGTTGGCAACGAGGGTCCCAAAGACCCAGTGAAACGACAATGGGCCTGTTTTTTTGCGCGATCGGAAATGCATAAATTATAAATGCAGGTAATAAACACTACAATTTGAACTTAGTCCTTCCTCGGAATTCACTGGACTGACATTTGACGTGGCGAGGTATGCGCCAGCGCACACGGCGTTCCTTCCTCCATATGTTTTTCCTCCCGACTCCAATCAAATATCGTCCGGTTTGTATGGGAGCCCCGTGCCGGAGAAATGCTCTCTGATGTAGCGATTGAAGCGCATATTCTGATCCTTGGTGAGGGAACACTTCCATCCGCCCACTTTCCCGGTTCTCAGGAACTGGATTCCGCTTCCGATGGTCCCGATCAGCTTCATCGCCTGCCAGCGAGTAAGACAAAAAGTTGATATTCTCATGAGGCAAGAGTCACTATCTGGCATAGAAAAAAAGAAGAATTTGCCGTCTCTCGTTGTTGAGGGGGAAACGAGACAAATAAAAATCCAGCTTCTCATTTGTTGTACAAATATCTAGAGCTGCCAAAGCTGCATCAATGGCCAATAAGAGAACATTTGTTACAGAATGAGTGCTATTGTAAAGGTCCAACTCCAATCTCATTGTTTCAAATAGCTTTTTCTTGGACTATTAATGCACAACGGGCCACTGGCGCAACGGTTTCTGTGAATGAGTGGAAACCCCGATCAGTCAGGCAGAGCCATCTCCAGGTCTTGCACGACATCGATTGTCTATGACATATCCCACGAACCTGTAAGAAGTTTTAGTATAATAAGGACTCCATCGGGTAGTGAGTTCACCCGACAGGCAGAGCCATCTGTACGCGAAGATTTGACCTCGCACTCGGCCGTGAAAACTTCCCATTCGAAGAATGATATCCAACGGAGTCAACCATCCGAGTTATCTTATCGGCGTCCCCGCGCACCCCAGTAACTCGCAGAGCGAGTAAAAATTGAAAGCCGCGAGGTGGTGACGCATCGGGCATGACTCCTACGTGAGCCAAGTTCAAATTTCATTGGGTTCGATAAGATAAAAGGCCGGTACAGATGCACTGGGTTCGTTCTTATTCTCAGAAATAAATTCTTACGTTCGTTACACAGTTGATTTTTGGCGCATTTGGCAGCCCATTACTGATCAGAATGGCATTTGACATGCCAGATTTTAAGTAGCATATGCAGGAAATATTAGGAAAGTAACACCCACCGATAACAAAGAGGGTTTTCTATTTTTTTTCATAATCTTCGTAAACCTGTTCTGATCCCAGTCATGTTCGACAAGCCGTGTCAAGTTTCGCCGATTAACATGTACGTGTGACTGAGTCACCATATATGGAGTCTAGAGAGGAAAACAATCTCGTGATCGGCAGCGTGTGAAGGAGTCGTGTTATCAGTGAATTTTATTTCGCTCACCCAATGTTACATTCCTTCTTTCCGTGTCTCGAGAACGCTTCGAACCCCATGCATTCCGGGTTTTCACGAGAAAAACCAGATAAAGGAATCGAAAGACGGCCGCGTGAGTCACGTCCGGGTCAAGTGCCCGCCAAGCGATCACGACGCCGCAGCACTCACCTTCTGAGTCAACACCGAAAAATTGCTTTCGAAGGCCACTGCTTTGTTGTTCTTCATGTTCTCGAAGCTCACGTGATTCATCAGGCGATGAACTTGTTCAGAAGTGAGCTGGCGATCCAGGAAGGAAGAGATCCTATAGATGACTTGCTGCAAATTCTGTAGAATTCAAAATGCTAATGTTAGAATGTGTTTCTTGCTTCTTCTTGTAATTTTTTTTAAAACCTAATTAGCTCAAAGGGTAGGTAATTTAATGCAGATAATGGACATCAGCTTCGTATTATTAACTCTTTCGATCAACGTGCACGCTTCTTAATCTTACGTCATGGGGCCTGATAGTAAAAGCAAAAATTTCCCAGTGAGAAGTAATAGAGAACCGATGAATAGCGGCTCAATTTGAGGTTAAGCCGGTTTGAGGTGCCTCTGTTGAACTTTTTTCATTCGATGAAGAATCACGGTTGTAACCTGAGACATTTCTTCGTATGTCAGAAAGAGAAGATTAGGGGAATTCCTCCAATGCCAGTGCTCCAGGACATGCTTCCAATGAGGACCCCACATGACTGGATGGAAACAGACAAGAGCACCGGGAAAGAAGTATTTGAAGCAGGAACGAGTGGTGAGTCTACCGCTTCGCAAAAGGCACTCACTCATATCTTCGAGGAAGTAGTCGACAAAGTCGTCGAAGGATCCTATGAACCCACTGGCAGTCCTGAACAAATGGTAATAGGATACACAGACATCCTTCGGGTTCCTGGCAATGTATATGACCTGGAGGAAGGAATCCATAGCTCAGGGCTTGCGTGTGTGCGTGATACCTGGGACGACGGAGAGGCAAAATTTACCTTCCTCTCCTTGACTTGATCAGGGAGCAGGGACAGAGGCAAATGAGTCTTGATGAGCCTGGGCGACGAAACTTTCGCCATGAATTCCGAATGCCTCCCTAGGTAGGTGGGATCCTCCTTGTCGAAATACTGCATGATTTCCTTTGGGACGTCCAGGACTCCTCGTGGCGGGAGGAGCCCATCGTATCTGAGGATCCGACATGCCAACTTGCATTAAATTACCCTAAATATATATATTTTTCGTTTCGTGGATACCATGTTCGAAAGACTCACTCCCAGAACGGAGAGCGTGACATGAGTTTCTCTTTGGCTGCTTCGAGATCAACACCGTGGAGAATGTTCCAAATCAATTCCTGTCCCCAAGTTGTGCCTAGACGATGGAATTAGAAACTGCCTAATGTCCGTCGAAATGAGGGAGTGATTAGCACTACACGAACAAAACGGAACTCACCTGAGCGAGGGAAAGTGATGATGAAGATATCGTCTTGGCGCAGTTCGAAATCTTGCATCTGCTTGTGGAACTTGGGGAAGTAAGCATTCATGACGTAGCCGTCGGGCCACGATCGAACGAACTTCCGGTACAGGAACAAATGCTTCTCCATGCGAGGCACAAGAGAGCCTTCCAACGGGTAAAACTCCACGTTGGACATTTTTTGTGCGATAGTGTGTTCTCAGACTATTCCGTTTCTTTTAGATCTTCATTTTAGACCACAAATATGATCGATACGTCAGTTCAAAGTGTGGGATTTGTCTGTTAAATACTCACTATGAACCTCACCCGTCTGCAAGAATAAATAAAGAGTAAGGATTGTAAACTATATATATGTTACAGGCAGAGTATAAAATTAAGGTAATGCATAGAAAACCAAGGCATTCTATGGAATGCCCCTTTTCATACTCAGCCTGTAACATATACACGAAACGGAAAAGTAAACGATATCGTTTACGGGAGGACCGATCATCCCGAAGGTCACAGCGTCCCATAGATTCACTGGGGAAAGGGGGGAGGAACGTCTGGGCGAGAGTCTTTTCACTGGGAAATGTGGACTGCATGACGCCAGGGAGCTTCCGCGGCTCCCGGGACTCTAGGCATCCGAGAATGAAATGAAATCCACCTTCACTCCCATTCAAAGAGAGGGAGAAAGACACACACATAGACAGAGAAAGAGAGAGAGAGCAAATGAGAGAGAGCTGATATACAAGGGAGTGTATGTCGGTCACTATACCGACGGAATAAGAAGGGCAAGGAGAGATGTGCACGGAATACGGTCGGTC
This sequence comes from Darwinula stevensoni, assembly GCA_905338385.1. Classification (NCBI taxonomy): domain Eukaryota; kingdom Metazoa; phylum Arthropoda; class Ostracoda; order Podocopida; family Darwinulidae; genus Darwinula; species Darwinula stevensoni. The sequence goes on along the minus strand of CAJPEV010000195.1, from coordinate 123,556 downwards.
ATCCATGAAGAAAAGTGAGCCCGCCAGCAATGGAAAAAAGCAGCCGGAGATGTTTCGTTTACTCGAACGGAAGCCCGATGGTATGACCTGGGTGGGAATCCTCTTCGGCATAAAAAGAGGGCGTCTCGGAATGGGATAGGAAGTTTTTTATGTGTGTTGTTGACGCGAAGAACCTGAGGGCATGGATGCTCAGGGCAAAAGAAACGGCAACCTAAATGAGGACACCCCGGTTCGGACCAGACAGAAAGGCGCCGGGCCGTGGACCGTGCTCTCTATCTCATTGGCGAGGCGTTTCTCTCTTTTTTTTCCGAAGTGAACATTCCCGTAATTATCATCTCCAAAACGACTGATCGTACTTTCTGTTTCGCCCTGATTCGTAAAATTGCTTGAAACCTCTCATCACCGCGCGGAAATTACGTTGCTTCACTATTTGCCTCCGAGAACTTCCGTAGAGCAGAGCTGAATAACGAAACGATGGAATGAGGTTTGAACTTGACCGGGTTTGAACTCTGAGAGAGGTATACGAGAGAGAGACGCACGGAACCGTGACAGGAAGGGAACTGAGCACTGGAGTCCCGGTGCACGTTGCACATCGAGTCACTACTGTTAGGGACGGATCGGGTCGAATGAATGATGTAAAAAAAAAGAGGAGAAAGTAAGAATAAAATAGGAAATAGTGACGCACAGTCATAAAGTACATAGTTACACTCATGATCACGCGCGGGAAACAAAGGAAATGACTAAGAAGCGAACGACGGAATAGGATCCCATTCAGTTATCGGATTCCACCTCCGTCGGTAGGGCGCACCCAGGTTCTAATAAGTCGTTATCCTTTATCTTTTGGCCGGTTCAACCGGTGACGAGTCGGGTATGATACCTCTGTTCTACCTAGTCACGAGCCAGAGTCAACATAAAACGTGATCTCGGGACTGTTGTGGAATAGTACCCGTTGAGAGGCACATAAAATGTACGTCATCCCGATAGAATTACACTTATTCATGAAGGGCGTTTCGCGAAGTGCCGTCCCGTTACATTACGATGTCAGCTGTACAGGACTTGACATGACTCCGCATATTTTTGGATTGGCTTCGTATTTTCTTTTCAAATCGATTCGACGATGTTTAAATTTGCTTGAAAGGGGGCGCTACTCAAAGTCGGTTCATCCAGTTGTGACAAGTAGGGCCTCCGATGCGCGTTTCGATAAATCAAACGCGCCATGAAGGATCGAGGGCCGCGATTCGACAGTTTCGTTCGAAACTGTTGAATGGCAAAAGCCACAGCAAATGTTGAACGAGGCGGAAAGATTGCGCATGCACAGCAGGCTCGAGTGGCATGAAGTGGCCGGCTACTGCTCGCCACTTGTCACACGCCTTCCCATCTCCTCGCGTCTCTCACGGGATATGATCCCCTTCTCTTGCAGAAGAGTGAGCCTGGAATGAATTCACTTCGTGATTTATTCCTGGACTGCTCCCACCTTGGCTATCTTAGGAGGCAAGGAGAGAGTTACAGAACATGTTCATACAGCCAAGAAGGATCGTCCCCCTGCATAACCCGTTCGCTACTCTCAGACTGTGTCATATGAGCTTGTCGTGCGCTTTTCGCTCCCAGAACAGAGGGTGCACCGAACCGATCGAAAGACAGTTAGTTGATTATTTATACTTTATGCAAGAAAAACTTACATCGATTCCTTTTGTTGAGCTTCACTGTAAGGAACTCGATCGGGTCAAAATCACCTGACTCTCCTAGGCGCCTTATGGCAGGTCGGCAGCTTAGTCCACGGACAGACCGCATTCAAACAAATAAACTAGTCACGCCTGACTAGATCCAATCGGTGAGTCTCGGAGGAACTTTTGAACACATGAAGAAGTTTGGAATAAGTTGAGAGAACAACTCAGAAACCACCTTCGACGAAAAAGAAGCGGCTGGAGCAAGAAAACAGAACGCCTCCGATGTGCCAGAAACCGATACGCGATCGTTCCTCTGCAAACCCTCCTTCGTTTGGCAGAGAGTCGCAACCGTCGGTGAAAGTGGCAAGGATTTGGCGCGAGGACTTCGCGATGTCGGAAGAGGATGCACCGAATAGCTGAACGGACCCCGTCGAACTGGAGGACGAACACGGTTGGGTGTCGGGAACGACTGACTGCTTGTCGCATTTGGAAGCACCGATGGTCTTCTTGCACGGTCTGGGGAACGCGTACTTTCGCGGTTCGGCTGCTCGTGCGTGCAGACTCTCTTCGGTTTCTCTCATCACGAAGAGCTCGACGTCGAGGAGAAAGCTTCGAATGCCGGTTCTGCGCGTGCGATCGTCTTCCGGCTACACGTCTCGTATAGCATCAAAACCCAAGTTTGGGCTTCCTCCGTTCAGTCGTGACGAACGCGTGAAAAATGGGCATCGGCTTCTGCTGCTGTTCAGTGCCAACTCGAACGGGGTAAAGGGAATAAAGCTGAGAACCAAGCCACAGCGTGACATCGCGACGGAAGTTATTAGAACTGCTTCTCATATTGGTCGTAGGACACGGATTTCATTCCAGCGAATTATTCGGTACGGAAAGTTTCCTTCGACGAGGGAACTTGCAACAAAAAGTGGTTGACCCCCCGTTGGGCATCTGGGGACTTCCAACACATTCCTCTGCACTAAAGCTACTACCGGGATGAGGGAAGTCGTGGTCAAACAAGGCGGATACGCTAAATTTTATGGTCAATCACAAAATGTTGAAAAATAGATTGTGTGCAAATAATTCGAAAGCACCTACATTACATGACATCACTGTTTGGAGAAGAACACGTAACGAAGTAAGCATAACCACAAAATACGTTGATGAGACATGCCGTACTCGACATCCCGTGGCTATCGGTTCATTGATAAAATCGCGGAAATAGTGGAAAATCATGATTTCCCATCGCAGTTGTAGAAGTGAAAGCCAGTGGAGACAACACTAATTATTTCCTTTTCATCCTAGATATCAACGGGAAAGTCCCCGTAGACTTCCCACACGGCGCACGCTTTCTTTTCCGGACACCTGATAACGCCGGCCTCACCCGCCGAAAGCAGCGGAATCGGATGTCATCTCGATCGGCACTCGGTAGCGCGGCGTGCCATTGTTGGGGGGGATGGCGCTTCGAGGGGGAGGTTTCTCGTTTCGGATCGGGCATTTCTAACTGGAAATGGGTGGCATGCGGAGTCTAACGGGGGATTCCTCCGGCCCGGCACGAGAAAGTTGGAGATTCCTCTCGAGATCCGAACTCGTCGCGTTCCGCCTCGTCCTCGTTATATTCGGACTAGTTGGTTGGCCACGGATTTGGAACTATCTCAACAATGTCCATCGAAAGCGAAAGGCATCCACGACCTCGATACTTCACCTCTCACTTGCATCCTCGAGCTGGGAAGTGGGGTGCCTGCACTCGAGCGATCGCGAGCTGTCACTCACGAGCGGGACCGAGGATGTGACCTCAGTTACCTCTACGCGCCAAGGCCAAGGTCAAATGGGTGCAGTCCACGAGTTCAGAGATATCTAGACTTTGGAATTCCGTTCCCGTCAGCGATTACGGTCTCGTATCGGCGACGGGTGCCTCGCTTCCCGCAATTCCTCAGCGCCAGGGCGATTCAAATGCATTTCGAGTCATGGTTGAGAACGTATGGCCTCTTTTCTAATAACTCATTAATCTGGTGACGTCGCCCACTAGTCGAGACTTCGAAAGGGGTTCGGTGGCCGTCGGTGGCTGACCATTCTATGTCGTTGTTTCGTGTCGAGGAGACGGAGTTTTAACGAAATGACATGCTGGCTTCGGGTTCCTGCGGACGCTTTGCTATATTTTCCGTCGATCCACATTTTCGTCATTCGCACACGATGAAAAAAGAGCGTCTCGCAGAACAATCGCACGATTCACGTATCGGTAATAGTACAGCACACGTCCACTTAAAGAATACAGTGAACTGTGTTAATTTAGGCCCAACTATATCTCGGAGGCATACGCTGGACGGGAGGGGGGGGGGGGGGTTGGTAGCGATAAGGTTGACGAGTCGGGGGGCGGGGGTTGTTGTCAGGGGCCAAGCCCCTAACAACGCTTCCCGCCCCTTCCCTGCCTCAGTGCCTCGGTACCATCGATATAGTATGTGACCACTTGGTCAAGACCGTTCACTTAGGCCCACATTCATTGCGTAAAAAAACCACATTAATTCTTAATTGTAAGAACTCAGAAACATCAAAAGCACTGAACAAGTTTTTTCAAGTCCGGGATGGATCATCACATTGGTTGCACTGCCATCTGATCTCGGCGAGGATGTCCCAGAACGGAGTCTCGCTGTGAATCCCCCTCCACCAATTTTTGACGCAATATATATGGGCCTAAGTGGACGGTCTTGACCAAGTGGACACGTACTATACCGATGGTAAAGAGGCGTACTCAGGGAGGGGGCGGGAGGCGTTGTTAGGGGCTTGACCCCTCACAACGCCCTCCCGCCCCCACCCCCCTCCCGTCCTGCGTATGCCTCCGAGAGATGGTTGTACCTAAATTGACACAGTTGACTGGATTCCTTAAGTGGACGCGTACTGTACTATCATCGATATTATGTTCAAAACCATGACCTTGCTCAGTGTCCACCTCGTCTTCGTGATCCGCGCGTATTCGCAATAATCACTTTCATCATTTAGCCAAGACGGACCAAGAGAGAACTCACTTTCTCGTTTCTCGCAGTAAGCCAGTAAGGCACAGCATTTGGTCGAACTTCACTTTCATTTCATTCAAGGTGGTCGATTGGAAAACTGCAGCACAAAACAAGGGGCTTCTACGAGGTGTGATTGAAAAATTCGCGATTTTTTTTTAACAGGCTGGTGCCAGTTATCGCACCGATGTCAAATGCATCGTGTACAGTCTGTGGACTTGTGAAAAACAATTTCGATCGGTCTGTTGTGGCGTGTGCGCACTTGGTGGTACGTAGAGTGTGATGTGAACAAGGCGGATTGCGGTTTCCATAAACATCCAGTAGCACCTTTCTGCTTAACTGATAACCGTCTCTGAGACGTGCACGATATTGCAACAGGCACTGTTGCCTTTGCCCTGTTGCCTGATGACTTTTAGAAAAAAAAACCGAGACGTTACCGAATAATAACTTGACCTAATTGAAGTTGGCATCTGTCGCAGCGGTTGCACCCCGTGCGAGAGTTGTCCACGCCGATATGACCTGCGGCAAACTGTGCCATTTGCACATGGCAGTTTTCTGCAGACACTCGTCGCCATATGCCTGGTGCGATAGCGCGCGTGACTATGAAGCGGCACTTCTCGGTCGCGAGCAAAAATCAACAGCGAACCACCTGCCGAAAGTGCAGGGACGCATCGCAATCTGTCGTGCTCACAAGCCACTCGGTCCAAAGAGCGCCATGCGTAGGCTCGCGACAGAAGACCAGTCACTATTAGTTTTAAATAGTCTGTAGACCACAGAAAATAGGCAGCATTTGACAATGGTGTGATTCCTTACGCCGCTCCGAGGCAAAAATTAAAATTATTTCATGTGATTTTCAATCGGCTCTTTTGTTTCTGCAACGAGGGCATTCTTTCATGAGGCTTAACAAATGTTCTATAGGAATGAAACAATAAAAATGGGAGCATATGAATGACGTGATCAATCTCCTCTCCCTCGCCGTTTTCGTCGAGCATGTATTGCTCGGAGACCTTATTAATCATCTTTAAGAAAATGGTTTCGGCGGGACTAGTTCACCTAGAAGTATGACAATCACGATGCTTCTAATCATTGTCAACTTTTTATCATTTCGACTTGACATAGTTGAGGTTTTGCTGTCTTTCCTTGAATGGGAAAATTAATAGTCTAAAATGATCGAACTCCTTTCTTGGTATCTGCAGCAAAGGAGGCAATTTAGTTGTAGAAAGTAGGATCCTGTTACCCATCCATCCAATGATCCCACATGTAGGATAAATGATCCCTCTTCCCCATGAGGCTTGGCTGCATTCCCCCCAAGAATCGTCCCATTCCCTCTCTGGCAAGTGGCGAGAGCCGTACCATGTCCCACTCAAGAATGTGTTTCCGACTTAATGCCTCCGTCTTAGGCATCTTCTGGAGGTGGTTGCATCTCATACAAGATGAAGATAGATTAACTGTTTCCTTTCCATCTTTAAATGTGCAAACTAATGTGTATCTCACGGAAGAATAAAATGACATCTCAAAGGGAGGTGAGCACGGAGAGATGTGCACTTGGTGTGTGCACATTTCACGAGATTTATTTTCTTGAATCTTTGAAACCTCACCTCGACAACCCATTCTTCACCCCCTAGGCACAGCACGCCATTGTTGGGCGGAATGGTCAAATGGGAAGTCACCCTACCTCCTCACAGGAGATTAACACAAACGAAATGCAATTACCAAGATCACGGCCAGACCGGTAGACTGTATTTCGCCAGACATTGTTTCTGTCAGGTTCTGGAAATTACTCCAATTCCATCATGACGACCAGAGCTGTCCTTTCTTGACATCTCTCAAGTATTGGTGCCAAGATACCCATTCTCTTTTGTCTCACTTCCCATAAATCAGCTTACTAAAAGGTTCCATCAGGAAAAAGTATATCCTTTATTTCACTTACTGCCTATTACAAAATATAAATGTCACGCCGGTCATTCTCGCGGAGTATAAGGCCTGCTGAGCCTGAAAGCTGGAGTTTTTTTCACAGATGATCCCTTCAGATTGACTGCAAATGGAAGCATAGGGGGTTGGCGAAGGAACACTCCTCGTCCCCCAGGGGTGTGGACTTCGAATATACATCTTTTCCCTTCTGGAATTGTCACTGACACCCAACCTACAAAGCAATGGAAATTCAGGAAGGAATTCATAGACATAGGGAAAAAAGGGAATGATTGGGGTTTACCTGCTGAGGAGAGGACGATATCAGCTGCACTCTCTCGGAGTCCCACCCCTTCCACCTGGACGGTTGTGGATCCCATACGTGGCCATGAATCTAGCCGTCCTTTCTGGTTGTCTCTAGGCACCAGGAGTACTTCTGTGCCCAAGTTTTCGTCATAGAAAGATTGGGCGTCCGACGTCAATGTGTAGACAATCGGGAGATATTGGGATGCGAAAAATGTGATCCTGGACACAGAGGTTCAAAGCCAGATGCTCTTATACAGGGTGGGCCAAAAAAATAAACAAAGCTGTCATTTTTGGTGAGTCGTCAATCTCATTGTAGGCTGCCGATTATGATTAAATTTGGTATGCTTACAGGGTGAAACTATTGGAGTTTTAGAGCCTAATTTCAGCCTTAGGGCTCCAAAATAATAGGAGCTCTATTTTCTGATGACCCACGACAAAAGGTGCTGTCGAAAATATCGATATGAACCTGAGGCTGGTATTAGAGGAAGGACTGAATTCATGACCTTCCATCCTTGGATGATGCTGTAGAGATGCTCAAAGATTTATTGACCGAGCCGTTGATCTGTGGCGTCCCAGACAAGAGGCTCGTGTTCGACCGAATGGAGGGCACATTGAGCATCTTTTCAGTTGAAATGAACCTATCTAAACCAAATTGTGTGCTTTCGTTTTCGGCATTTGTACATTTTGTTTTTGTTCTGTTTGTTTGCTTGTTGGTTTTTGTCAGTTGTGAGAAATTTGACGTTGAAAGAAAAAATGAACACGTACTTTTTTGGTGATGACAAGTAAATTAAATGTCAATCTCACAGTTTTTTTTAATTTGAAACTCGGCACACAAATCCCAATTGAGTAATCCTATGTACCTACCAAATTTCATCAAAATCAGCAGCCTCTAATCAGATTGACAACTTACCAAAAATGATAGCTTTGTTATTTTTTTTTGGCCCACTCTGTATATGGGTACTTGGCGGAGTTAACAAAGGGCAGGAATGCCTCAAAACATTAAGAAACGTTCCAAAATGAGTCTCATCTACGTGTTGTTAGAGCCAAATTTGAGTGGGGCTTATTCCAGTTGACCTCATGGATGACTTCCTCGGCAACCACCATGGCTTAACCTAATGTACAATTGATATGATACCCCAAGCCTTTGGAACGTTTCCATTGGCTACTGCTATTAGAACAAGCTTGCATAACAGCCAACTTAAGTGCAGGACTAGAGTTATCTGGTTTTCTGAGATAACTTCTGCACAATGTATTTGACTGCCATCTGGGATAGATGATTGGGCATAACATCAAATTTCTGATTACAATATGAGTTGCATCAGATGCAAAGTTTATATAATACTGATAAAATACCTGACAAATTTGAATCAAGAGGAGTCAATGAGCTTTAGTCACAAGGCCCCTTCTCAAGATGTCTTGCTCTAACCGAAGGGCATTAATGGCTGCACAAATGGACTTGGTCAACCTAATCCCCTCACTCAAATGTATACAAAGGCTGTACTTTGGAAGAAAGTTGAAGCAACAAGACAAGATGCACTGTGTATCAATAATTCATTTTCAGGGTAACAAGGAGTAAGGTAAAGAACAACACATGCTGGATTGAATGTTTTTAAAATAAAACTTGGCATTTTACTTGGCATAGTAATTAGTCACTGGGGAGGGGTGTTCCAAATGAACCATTTCCAAGGAGCAGCTGCATTCAAAGAAATTTCCATCTCTAATTCATGTTTAGAGTGTCACCCTTAGGATTTGATGCACCCATCCCATAAGACTTGTATGCATGAAAGTACCCAGCTTTTGATATACATTCACTTAGTGATGCATCTGTCCAGAACTGAGCAATTGGGTACCTAACTGGAAAACATTCAAGTCCAAGTCATCAGTAATGATGCTAATACAGACTTCCTGCATAAATTCCAAGTTCAAGAGAAGTGTCTTTAATAGTCGGACAATGATTCTTCATGATTAAAGGATCTATATCTTTGTTGTTGCTGTCAGAATGGGATGTGGAATGGTTATGACTTTGGATCTTCAGAAATGTCTCAGCATCTAAAGCCCTTTGCTCAAAGTTTTGGCAACAGGAAGGGGCTTCCTCACCATATCCATCCCTTGGCATCTCATGACTTTCAGAGAGAAGTTTGCTGACCCAAATAAGAAATTTCATGGATCACTGCTGTTCAAGCTTCAAATCTGGTAAGAATATGCTTTGGCAAAACTAAGTCTTTAGAGCATTTTAACAAAACCACCTGACCCAATAAAATAGTGCCTGACTTTGAACTATAAGAGTGGCAAACCTATGGCACAATTGATATGTGTGTGCAAGTAAAAACTTGTGACATTTTGTCCCTTTACACACAGAACACCCCCCCCCCCATATACAATATCCAACTGAACTGATAGGAAGCTGAATCAGGTTCAGAACATATGGCCTATAGTGTCCAGTAAATCATTCTAGCTATGACATGGGAACTGAAAGGAGAGCTCACAGAATTCCATCAGATGAATCATCAGTATAGCCATGAAAGTCAATGCGTGCCAGACCAGCCAAGAAGTAGGTATGATTGGGCCAAAATCTAAATGTCCGTGGATTTAGGATTGACTTTGGCAGAGTCAGCATCAACTCTTCAGCTGTCAGGATGTTGATAATCTGCAGGTAAATGGAGAGGGTGAGATTGGTGCAATTATACTTATGTTGAGCATAATGGCAGGCATAAAGATCACTTAGACTATCGATATTACTGTATTCAAATGGTCTGTATCATCTTGAGCCACCCTTTTCTACATTAAATTAGCTTACTTGGTCAAAGTTGACAGTTCCCGGAGTATCATAGCACCACTGAGAGTAGAAGTAGTGTTTGCTCTGAGGATCCAACTTGTCTTCACTCTCAGTATTCATCTCAGATGGATCTTCCACTTTAAACTCAAAAGGGTCAGGTCTCACTACAGAGGGGTTTTCTCTGAAGGTACGACCAAGATGTCCTGAAAAAGGCATAGAGCAATGATGAAAGAATGTGCACGCTTTTCAAGTGAGAGTTACGAAATGAATAAAAATCTCTTCCTTTGTATCTGAACCATTCAAAAGGAGAAAAGAATAAGCAATAACTTTGTCTTGTATACATACTGTAGATCTAGTCAATACTTTGGGGTAGAAATAACTTGAGAGAGGATGAGAAATGTCTTGCTAGGGAAGACACATGTAGATAAGGCATGCACACATAAAGATCAAAGACATGAGCTGACCCAGAATTTTAGTTTTGAGTCCAGGACTATTCAGAAGCAGTCATGATCATACCTCAAAGAGAGCAATAGCTGGCAAATTCTATTAATATTTGCAAGGCAGAATGAGTAACAAACTCCTCTAGTGAAAACATGATTTTCACAAGCAGTGGCTTTATGTGCCTTTTTCCAGACCAGCCCCAATGCACATGCATTTATCCCTGCTCTCATTCATCATAGTTCACCATGGAATGACATTTGGTGAATGACTTTTGTATCTATCAATATATCTAGAAAGTGAAGTATTAACCTCACAGTTAATATACATACCTATCAAAGTAGCATAAACAGGGTTTTTCGTTGACTGGAGCATATCAAGCCTCTGCTTCTCCTCTTCTTTTTGAAATTCACTGAGAAGTCGTAGCCGCTTAGTTCGCTCATGCAACATCCACCCAGCTGGCTTCAAAATGGGGAACTAAAACAAAACCTCAGTCAGTGATAACTTGTCCCTTCCACTTTTAATATTTTAAAGTTTTAAACTTTCAATATTTTCAAGAAAGGATTGATCAAATGAGAATGAACTAAAAAAAAATCAAATGACACTGCATCTCATGGATCAATGGGTTCAATTATGGAATAACAGAAATACCAGACTATAGTACCACCAAATAATAAATTACAAAGGTATAGACTGTCGCTAATAAGCACTAATCATCCATGAGCATTTGAACAATTAGACAATCTAGGGTAAGTGATACAATTTCTGACCCCCTTAAGCTTTTTGCTTAAATCTGTCCCTTGCCTACCTTTTGAACTTGACAGTAGAAGAACATTTTAAAAGGTCATCAAGTGGAAAATAATTGTTTGGTTTTTTTTTTTTTTACATAAACCCTCTTAATGCTATGGGTCAAAATTTCAGCTACAAAATTTTTTGCTGCTGGTTCCTTACTGGGCTGACAGAGGGCAGTATTGGGCATACCACTAGAGTGTGGTAGACCTCTACCTAAACATGTGTGATACTTTTCACACATCCCTTGCTGGAAAGCCTGGCACTAAGTGGGTTGAAGCTAAAGCAGACCAGAGAAATAGCAAGACACTTTTGACAAGTTCACAATTTTCAAAGAGGAGTTCCTTAAGTATGCCTGAGAAAACTTGCCCATATATTAGTTTTTCAGGGAGACATGGGAAGCATAGTGTCAGTGACACAGGGATTATTTTAATTTCAACAAGCAGAATTAACAGTGGCTAATGAAAAAATATCCCTTTTTGTCAAAAATTAACTTTTTCATTGAGCCTATTTTCTTTGTTGTCATCACAGCTTTCCAACCAAGTAGCCATATTCAAAATTTCCTTGGCCTCCTTTTTGAAATGAGACCATAATCAAAGTGCTACCATTGCAACTTCTGTAGACACTAAACATTGAAAGCACTTTATGCTTTGCACAATAAGCACTACCCCCAATATTGAAATAATTCCATAGCCTCTACTGTAAAAAAAAAGAAGCAATTTCCATCAATTCCAAACTTCCAACAAATATCTATTTCCAAAAAATTCATGAGAACTGAGCTGATCAATTTTCAGTTGGGTGAATTGGGATGGAATGACATATATCCTTCCTCCTTTGCAATTTTAATAGTGATTCAATAAAATCCATATTGCCCATCACTACAAGAAACATTCCTAAGAACATTCCTACTGCAGTAAGCAGATCCCTATATATCTCTGTATTGTCTAACATCAACAATCTTGGAATACTTAACATCATACCTTTTCAAAAAACCAAAATGATAGAATTTATTAACACCAGTAAATAGCACTTTTCTCCAAGAGCTGACCTTGAAATGCAAAATAACAAGTAAATAACAAATAAAAAAGCAAATAACAGTAAATGTAATGACTAGTTGTAAAGAAACCTGTACAAAATCAAACACAAATTCCATAGCTGCCAAACCTGCCAGAGATACCAAAACTACTGAATAGGCCATGTCTCATGGTAAGAGTTGGCATCATTCAGAAAATAAATCTGAGTTAAGGTATTAAGTTATTCCTCAAGGCGAAACTCACAAAATGTTAAAATTACATGGTATAATTTTGTCAACTGTGATATGCCAAGCTTCATATTCATCACCATGCAAACATTGAGCAATCCAATCAAACCTTAAGGAGATTCAACGTGGTGCCAGGCCAAGGTGAAACAGTGGCTCTTTCCACCAGGTCAACAGCCTCCACCTGACATAAGTCTGACTGGAGCAATGCATTGAACAAACTTGACTTTCCTACATTGGTGCAGCCCAGCAGATATATATCACCTGCAAAGCATTCATAAATGCATTTTCCTGTCCACTTTCCTTGAAATATGAGTAGGGAATGAATAAAATGGACAGTCACCTTTGCTTCCCCACATATTGTGAATTTGTGTGATGAGATCTTCAATGCCATAGCCAGTCTTGGCTGATATCACAGCTATGTCTTTGATGTTGCTAGGACTCACTCCAGCAGAAACAAGGGTATCAAAGATTGAACGCTTGATCCGTTGTAAGTAACCATCTGAATCTTGAGGGATCAGGTCTACTTTGTTCCCAACAATGAATAGTGGGCGCTTATGTCCTGAAAAGTTTTTTGACTTGATCACTCCTTAACCTCATTCTAGGTGCAATGATATATAATTTATTGAAAAGGCAAACAATTAGCTGGGGTCAGCAAAGAACACTTACCTACAATCTGCAATATTGTTGGGAAGAAACTGCAGGGAAAATCAACCAAGTCAACTATGAGTAGGATCAGAGCTGTCTTGTTTCGAATGGGAGATATTATTTCAGCATAGGATTCTGGGGGAACATTCACATTCAGAGCGACATTGTGGTGCTTGAGGAAGTAACACCTCTGGCAAAGGGTAGATGAAAGATTCCTTGGAGGAATTTTGGTGAAGTACTCATGTGGTAAGTATCCTGGAATTGCAGAATCCTGAAAATAATGAAGGAAAATGGGTTTCCTTGGCTTCACAAACAACCACTGAACCCTAAATCTAGATAGTGGCAAAAGCAGCTATTGGTATAAATGCTCATTATATCAAATGTCAAGGGGTTCCAACCTGAAAAGGGGAATTGAAAACCAAAAGAAAGGCAAAAGGTCAACTCTCAAATCTTGCTAAATGATTTTGTATTCTCTCAATATCAGTCTAACATTGCCCAATCTTGGCTGATACAAAATGAAAAAAAAAACAACTCATTTTTAAAAGAAAAATGTTATGAGAACGAGACAGATCTTCAGTGTGACTTTTGTATTAAGATTACAAGGAAAGCTTCAAATTGAATCTGATGCATCTGCTATAAAAAAAAATATGAAAAAGAAACTGGAGTGGATAAATTGAAAAAGCTACATGACACAAATTGGCACATTTTTTGTGTCCCTCCAGGACTGAGCCTGAAGCCCCATTTCTCTCCACCTCTCCCAGTCTGAGAGAGTGAGAGAGTGACTGTGGGGAAGCACATTAAGTACAAGATTCATCACACTTTTGGAAATTCCCAGAAGTTAGCATTTGACCTTAAGTCCATACATATGGTTTGACACCATTGTTTAGAATTAAAGGGTACATGGTCCTATAAGGGAGCTTTGGGAGTTCAGAGTTTGAAGGAAAAAGCAGTTCAAATTGCAGGACAGCCTGAGCAATCTACAGTTTTCAGGAATGTGGCATCTAGCCATCATCTGGAAGGATTTTTAAGAGAAATACTACATAGCATTCTTAGCATAACTGGGATCATGCCAGTGCACTTCAAATAATTCAAGAAGGAAATGTTGACAAGGATTCAGTAGACACCAAACATGTTGATGAATAAAATTTATAAATAGAAGCATGTCAAAGAAAAGTAAGTGGAAAATACAATTCACTGCTCCTAGCACCCAGAACAATACCAGTTGCATCTTTTGCTTACATGGAATTTAACTATCATTTATTCAGATGCAGTAAGGAATGAGTATTACTCATGAAGTGAATGATCAGAGAAAGAACTGAATACATACCTGAGGATGCTTATGTATCTTTTTCCATGAAACACAAAAATGAAAGAGTGAGTTTCTCATGACAAACAAATGGAATGTGTAGCTTTGGTATAACTCTCCTGTCATTAAGTACAGAGATACAGAAAAAGTTCGAAGCAAAACCAAGACTCCACTTTGGCAAAGTGGCAAATTTTGCATTTTGTGTCAACTATCAGACTCCAATTGGCAAGAGTCAATTTTGTTGACCAAATTCAGCAGTCAGGCAAAAGCCATAGATGACCTCATGCCAGCTGAAGAGTTACAACCAGAACTTCTAACTTCTAAAAGTAGACATATGACTTGCAGTTTGCTTTAAACTCAACTTAGTAGCTGAAGCAGATATAGGCCATGATTGAACCATTCGGTAATCGTCTACGGTGTGACCCCCCCGTACTATATGCATCTAAGGTGTGACCCACTGCAAAATGTAGCTGTACTGTATAGCTGCATGGACAGCTGTGCCCACGCTTTCAACCAATTGGGCCTCTACAGCCCGTTGCTAATTGACTGATCATTGCAAAGACACACACCACACCCTCGCCCCTGTTTGGCGCTAAATTAACGATATATAGCGTAAACAACATGCACATTCTGTCTTTCGCGTTTTGCTTCACCTGTTCCTGTGCAGACACTGGAGTAAATACATATTATTGTTTTCCCCTTTTTACTTGAATATATCGATTCCATTCATGGTAACATAAGTTGTTCGTGTTCTTGTGAACAGGCCATGCTTGCTCGCGAGTTTTATGCACTCATTATGAGTGAGGAGAGTGCTGTCGTGCACACTGGGGACGCCTGCTTCAAGGTGATGTTGAGGCAGCGGGAAACGGGGCAAGTGAGACTGATAATGACGGGGAAGTCGAATCCAACGCTGTGCCAGCTGGTGCGCGAAACTACGGCCGACGAATAGAGGGGCCTTGGGTATTCGGACTTGCTCACAAGCGCCTGGATGGCTTAATAGAGCGTCGCTTCTTTGTGGTGCAGCGCCGTGACAGAGCAACGCTGCATACCATAATCACTGCGGAGGTCGAGATTGGAAGTATCCTCCACTCAGACGAGTGGCCAGCGTATGGCGGGATTCAGGTTCACGGGTACGTGCACCGCACGGTGAACCACAGCACCAACTTTGTTGACCCCGACACTGGCGCCCACACCCAGTTAATCGAGAGGTTGTGGGTGGGCTTAAAATTGAAGGTCCTCAAGAAGATGCACGGGACAACGCCAGAACTTCTACCTAGGTACCTCGTTAAGGCCTGGTGACGGGGCCTCAACCCGCCTGCTGGAAGGTTTGAGGCCTACATTCAGGCGCTAAAAGACACTTTCTAGTGAGTGCCTTGAGAGTAAATTGATCGTATATTTGTATATATGAAAATGAAATTCACATTGTTTCTGTTTAAGTGAACAGCAGTTTAGTCTGCTCTAATAGGTGTGGGTCACACGTCAAACTGAGGTGGGTCACAAACCCATGTGGGTCGCACCTTAGACCATCTACTGTAGGATTCATCTGGAGAACCTATGTATTTAATTGAACCCTGCGACAAATGGTACAATGCCCAGCAAGAATCCTCTTTGTGATAATATTAGTTACATAACATTGAAACTAACTTTTCCTATCCGAATATTACCAAGGACTTGCAGAATTCCATTCTAGAATAGTCTATCACATTTTATAAGGCTTCTAACTTTTTCCCTCATCTACTGCTGCTAGTGATCTATATCATAGACATCAGATTCAAAGTGTGTAGAAATCCTTTACCATTGACAAGAGTCCAGGGGCACTGTGTTTCAAGTGGAAATTTTCATCAGCAAATGCTCCTCCATATATGCTCATCACTCCTGTACCATCACCCTGAAAAAAAAGGCATATTACTGTAAAAGTTCTCAAAATGGATCTTTAGGCATCACAATTCTGTTTTATGGGAAAAAAATCCAAGAACTTCTATTAAAGAGTACAACCACTACAACCTATCTTTGCTTATGGTATCCCACATACCAGAAAAAGGTAATAATTATAAAGGTTAAGGAATTTTTTTCTGGAAGGTTTTTTTTTCTTATTTTCCCACAACATTTTTTACTTTATGACAAAATGAAGATAAATGATTTTGACTATTAAAGTAATTATAGGCACCTCTTGGTTCTTCCCATTGTCAGTTAGGAGATAAGAGGTAAATATCTCAAACAAGAATTTAAAACCATGACACACTGGTTCAGAAGAAAAAAGCAACAGCTAAATTCTGCTCATGGCAGTGAAAATGGCATGCTTGCAGCTTAGGGTACAGCAGCAGTAATCTATAGTAGTTTAGTCTGCAATGATGTCAGGAGACACTGGAGGAGGAGGGGGGCAAGAAAAAGTCTCTCAATTCACATTTAAGAACTCTGTATTTTATCCTGCTACCATGAACAATGGGTGAAACAAGGAAACAGGCATGGCTAAAAATGTATTCTTCATCACAGTGGAATGCAGAAATGTAGTGGACATGATGTACTTTTACAAATCAATAGTATCAGTGGAAATGAGCCTTCATTTCCACTGATACTATTGGAAATGAAGACTGTTCCATACACCATAGATGAGAGCATGTGTACCCAAGCGGAAAATGTCTGTTGGACAAACTAAACTAGGGTGCAGGATTGCTCTTACATTCACAAAGTCTCCTCCCTGAATCATGAAGTCCTTGATGACTCTATGGAATGTGGCCCCTTTGTAACCAATGGGGACACCATCCTTTCTGTATTCTCCAGTGCAGAATTGGCGAAAGTTCTCAGCAGTCTTAGGAACTACATCTTCATAGAGTTCGAAGATCATACGGCCAATTTCCTAGGAGCAGAGAGATGAAATAGTCATTTTACCTCCAACTCAGGATTAGAAAATGCCCAGAGAGATAATAATAAAAAAGTCAACATCTATGCAATACCTGAAGGTTCAGTGCCAGGTGACAAAAAAAGTGATCTGTTTGAGACTTTCTAAAACCTACTGTTGAAATGCAATTTTTTATATCACATAGAAAACATTTAAAAATTTGCTTCATGAAAGTTCTGAAGTCTCTTGGCTGTTTGGGTAAAGAGCAACAGTCATTGAAACTTCAACAGGAAAATTCCACCTTTCCTTGTATCAGGAGGAAGCAGTTTCAGCAGTTTTCTAATGATGTCCCATTTGCTGCAAAAAAGCCTCCTCCTAATGGCTGCATTCTTATTGCAATGTACTTGACTGTGCATGTAATGATGGCTTATCTTTTACAGGAAAAGTCATTGCAAAAAAAGGGGTGATTTTAAAAGAAAGGCTGGAGAGGGAAGAGACTTCACAGAACAGAGTCCATGATCTGATAGGAAACTCTCACTATTTTCTTCCATCTCCACTCATGCTCTGAACACACCATCTATTTCTGGCCTTACCTTCTCACGAGGCATAAAGACATGATCCAATCAAGAATAACATGACAATTACACAGCATAAAAAACAGTCTTCGTGGCATAAAAGGAGAGTAAGATTTATTGAGCAGTGCTGAGACTGCATCTACCTCATGTGTTCCTACACTTTGAATTATCTTCTCTTTTTATCCAGAAGACCTTAATACTCAAAATTTTCAGGAAACAAATTTCTTAATGTTACCAATGTGATGCAAAAGAAGTATGAATTTAGAATTTTTTGTCAATTTCATAATGCATCAAATAGGATTTTTATTCTTTGCCACCTGTTGTATACTTTCATTTGAAATTAATTTCACTCTTGCTATCACATAGATGCTTGGCACATCACAAACCATGACCCTGAGACATGATTGAGAGTAATTAGGCAAAAAATGCCAAGAAGCCTGACCACAATCTGTTAGCAAAGCCTAGTACAGGGTGACCACTAAGTAGTGATACCATTTCATATGATCATAAAGTCAGAATTTCTGAAAATGAAAAGTGCACTACGTTACAAATACAAACTACAAGGTATGGAAATTCACTCTTTTACAATTGTCCATTACTTTCCTGGGAGTGTCTCAAGTGAAATGGGCCTTTTCAATGTTGCTTTTTAATGCCATTACAGTTGGTGGCTGGTTCAGGTCACTTGGGACTTTAATTAGATCCACAAGTAAAAATCTGGGTCAGCCAGTTCTAGTGATCTGGCTTGTCTTGCATTGTCACCTGATTGGGAAATGACATGATAAGGAAAATGTTTGAGCAAAATGTCCATCACCTTCTTCCAAGAACATATTCCTCCAACAACTTGTCACACTGCTAAAGAAACAATGGACATTTTGCAACATGAAAGAGGCTGTGTTGCCCATTCACTTGAGACCATCAGGAAAGTGATGGACGATGTCATTATTTACTGTTGTGAGTGTGTATACTTTCAGGTAGGTCATCTTCCAGAAATAACTTTTAAAGATTGAGATTTCAGGAATGCAATGGACAATTGTATATGAGTGAATCTCCAAACTCTGTAGTTTGTATTTGTAACATAGTTCATTTTTCATTTTCAGAATTACAGATTTTGGAATCACATAAAATGGTATCACTACATCATGGTCACCCTGTATGTGGTATAAAGTTAAATAGTCTTAGTCCAGGGTGATGTTCTCAGCAGAGGCTCATGATCATCCAGAGGGATGTAACTTCTTTTAACACTGCCAGAAATTACTAATTTAGTCTGCCTTGCCAGAAATTTTAATAAAACATAAAAAAACAGCATGTGAAGGGATCCAGTAAAAAAATTTAGGAGCCAAAACATGCTTGATCCTTAAATGGCAAATAAGAGACAAACACAACTGGGCAAGGCAAGTCCATTGGACCCCTATTACTCAAGGTATATAGTATAAACAGAGGCAATATTATATTTACCTCAAAGCAAAGTTTTTCCTTTTTTTGATTCCTATGAATTTGAAAAGTAGTGCAAAATTAATGTTCACATTGCTATCTCAAAAACAAAATTAAGAAAAAAGCTCTGGAGTCCAACAGAGTTCCCTTTCCCAGAGAAGGGTTAAACAGCTTTCACAGTGAATGGCGGTAAAGTATTAGTCTATGTAATTGCAAATGGCAACTCTCAAGGAAAAGGCCACAATGGATGAAGATGAATACATGGGAGTGTCTCCTACTGAGGCATATGCTGCCTTGGCCCATTCATGTGCCAGATGGCTCATTATGATTACCTGGTCTCATAAGCCTAGAGTAAGATACAGGTAAATGTGAACTTACTGTATTTCCAACTGTGATGTCAAAGAAGACAACAGGATTGTTGGGATTTTTCAATTGGGCCTGTATTTGGCTCCAGGTAGGCATGATGGCATCCCCAACAACAAGGACTTATTTCAGTTGGGTTCTATGTTACAACTACTGGATACCCTGTAAGATAAAAAGATAGGGCTGAGCCAATGCCAATAGTTCAGAGATTGAATGGGTAGTTGAAAGCATCTGCCATTTCAACTAATGCATTGAGGTTTAAGTTGAGTGAGAGAAAGAGTTGTATTAGGTTTATGTTGCCTACCTAAACGGTATTTACCCTAGCATGCCAAAGTTATGCTAACTAGTTAAATATGGAAAGAATATTCTTACCAGCATGTGGTCATTTACAACAGAAATACCAGTAGGATAGAAACTTGACCTTATGCCTAGCCTAATGAAATCAAACCTGGGCATATGCTTCATGTGATTGCAGGATAAGCCAAACCATTGGGAAACCTGATTAATTGACCAGTAAACCAGTAAACTGTAGATTGGTTAACAAGCACTTAACTAGTAAATTACCCAAACCAAAAAATGCTGTGGTCACTCATCATCACCTATTACATTATCAAGTCCACAGAACTCAATTATGATGTATAGCATATACCAAAGTATGACTACACCAGAATGAGTAGAGACTGGCATTGATTATATTGTACTAAATTTTATTCCTCACTTTCTTCATGAGGGGCTAAGCCTAAGCCCAAACTAAAAATGTGCAGAATATACTACAAGTCAGAAATTAATGGGAAAATATTCTATTTCCCTTACGGACACATCCAAAATGAGTCATGTCTGGAGACAACAGCTAGGTTTAGACAATTGCACTAAAGATGTATACACATTGCAGTGTATCTGGGGGTAAAGAAACAAACCTAACCAATGAACTGCTCCCATATGACCAAGCTTCTCTGTCAGACAGGCTAAACTATGAGCTGTGAGCTAGTGTTAAACTTAAAAAAATAAGAGACTATGATCACACATTAGTTCCTGACATCTGAGACAAGCTGCAGCCTCTTCTTTTAGAATTTATTACTCTTACAAGTAGGGCATAGACTTGATATACTTTTATTAGTAAGCTTCATGGACAAGAGCACTCTTTCTAAACTATTGCAGCTCATGAAATGCAGCAGTAATGGTTCTTCAGCAGACACTGGGAGGCTGGCCTGTCCTGTCTCCACTGACAAACCACTTATCTTACTTGTGCATATCATAAGCTGTCCCTAGCAGACAAACTTTCAAAATATAAAAATTTTTTTTGATAGGCTAACCAAGAGGCTATGCATGGGCCTTGACCTAGGGCCTATGTAGTTAAGACAAAGCAATTTAGAATATGCATTGTCAGACTTCTATAATGATTTACAAAAGATTTAACATGATAGGTTTCATAGACAAGGTGACCAGATGTCCTGCTTACAAACCACCTGACCTTGTGTCCTCGATGAACTAAGCAGTTCAAATACCAGTTCCAATTCCTGTTTCTACAATAATAAATAAAATTGTCGGTGCAACAAATACCATATACTTCTTTAGGATGCAAGGAAAGCACTTAAGGTGTCCCACTTATGTGACCCAGAAATTTGGTCACCATATTCTTAGTCCTACTCTCAATACATCCATCAGAAATACACTCATTTCCTTAAATGCACCATAAGCATAAGAAGCACATTATAAAAGGTAGTACAAATTCATGCGCAAATTCTTTCAACAGGATGGTCTCTATGCTGTTATTGTCCGAGGTCAATTGGCAAGGCAGAAGCTATGTTGCCCTCAACAATCAGGTTTTAACTACTCTTGCACTCAAAATTTTCTGACCGTCCAAGTATATTTGGGGCACTCGAGGTCAAATAGCGTCCCTTAGCTCATTGATTGGGTCAAGACTACGGGCAAGAAATGAAGATGAAATGTATAATCGGCGAAGTTACAGAATAACGTGAGGCATAACGTAAGATAGGGCAAGGTCGGTGACACTAAGAAGTCAATGGTTGACAGCGTAAAAGATCCCTGCTATTGCTAGCAATAAAGCCAGGTCTACATGGGCATTTCTATGCCAATGGTTCAGTGGCTTCGGTGATCACGACGTAGGGCCAAGCCAGACTTAACCAGCGGGTCAGCGGGTCGCCATAATAATTCACACGGGTATCTGCTTTCTCCTTGGTACTAGGCATGATCCATATTGGTCAAATTCTAGTTAGTCTGGGTTTTTGCAAAATATGCGGTCTCAAAGACCTCAAAGAACCAATTGCGAAAATAATCGGAGTAGGATGGCTGATATATGTGGTTATTTCGCTCTTACTGAACAGCAATTCAGGCATGGAGCTAACAACCATGGAATAGGATTCGGGAATCGACCATTGGTTAGCAGGCAACGAAAGGCAGTGCTGCACGTGTCAGCGAACGAGGGCCTACCGGCATTGCTCACCACAATTTATGCTGAACGTTAGCCCAATATAGGCCTGAAAAAAGAGGTTCAGCGTCTTCCCATTGGCCTTACCCGAATTCAGACGGTGACGTAGCCTGACGTTGCACAACCGTGAACGTAAAACTTTTAGCCTAAGGCTTGTGCCTATGGCTTATGCTTGACAGACCTGACCATGGATTACGGAACTCCTGCCATCGTTTTCAGCCTGATGATCGTATCACTGGAACTTGTGAAACATTGTCAAGGTGAGTACTTCATTCTGTCATAGGTTCACTTGGAAAACAAGTTAGATCAGGAAAACTGAAACATTTGAAAGCATGCTTAAGTTATCATGACAAGTTGTAGGTGTTGTACAGGTTGTAACAATAAGATGATCCTTGCAATTTGGGTAAAGGAAAAAAAGTGGTAGAACCATGGCATGTTCATTCAGTAATGGTTGAGCACATACTCCATGGAGAAATTTCGCTCCTCTCAGTTTCCTATGTTTCTTGATGAATTCTACTGGAAAAATGCCACATCCATTGGGATTCCTTTGATATATAATATACACCAACATAACCAACCCAACTTAACCTGGCCTAACTTTAGAGGCAACACAATATCCCTAGGAGGAACACACTTGACCATAACCTATTCTTTCTGTAATTAGATGGGGAATTGATGGCCTTTTTAGTATTTTGCTGGTATTCTACTCATATTTTTGACAGGCTGAATGTGATAAGTATTTCAAGAGGATCTAAAAAATGACTAATATTTTCATACAAGTTTTCTCAACTTGTAGTTGACCTTCCAGAATACCATAAAAATGTCTGTTACCAACCTCCCATGTTTTTATATGATGAAACAAATTTTCATCTGCATTCATATCTTGGAACTGCCTGGCCACCGTCTAGATCACTAAAGGTCTTCTCCACACCATGGCAAAAAAATCAGGACAGATAAAGGACATAGTTAAGTTCAAAGTTAAGTGCCTAGCAAGTGAGGGTGGGTCTTGGGTATTCCTTCATCTTGTGCACACCTTGTTTTGTACCATGCACACTTCTTGAGGTGATGTTAGTCAGTTGTGGGTGTCGCATGTGTGCACACTGCAACCTACAATGGTCACTTGAGAAGTGAGTGCTGTTCTCCCAGATTCCCATGTGGAGTGCGCTGTCCAATGTAACGGTGAGCAGGTACATCTAGACATGCCATCTGATGCTGAATCTTAGCTCTCTGGGGGACTTCCTTGAAGTTATTTGACCAGAACAGTGCTCAGTGCATGGGGACAGCATATAGCTGTGATTCCCATCCAGGAATGAGAAATGAATAGACAGATCACGGACTGTCATTCCTCGATGCTTCAGAACAATGAAAATCCCACTTACTTTTGACCCTGCATTGATATACACAAACATATATGCAGGCATACAAGGTCTGACAATAAAATAACAAGACTGACAACACTGTAATGTGTATGGCAGCACTGGGTTAATGGTGATTGCTGTAACCTGTCAATGCATGTCTTAAGTCTGTGCAGTAACAAACTTGTCATGATACTTGCAGTGATTGCAGAGCAGTACCACTTTACCTAAAGTACTGTTAGGGGCACTCATAAAAAAAATCAAACGCGAAGAAAAACCAACCGGTTAAGACGATGTTGTTCTGTTTCTTCGACTGCAAAGGGATAGTGCATGGTGAGTTTGTTCCTGCTGGTGAAACAGTCAACCAGCAGTTTTATCTGGAAGTTTTGAAACATCTGAGACAGCAGGTTTGTCACATGAGGCTGGAATTTTCCCCAATGAGTGGATTTTGCACCACGGTAATGCACCGTCACACACAGCACTTTCTGTTTAGGAGTTTTTGGCAAAAAAATCAATTACAGTACTTGAACACCCCCCTTATTCATTGGATCTCGCTCCATGTGAGTTTTCGTGTTCACAAATGTGAAGAAACACATCAAGGGAACACATTTTGAAACTGTGGAAGAGATTCAGAAGGTTACAACAGGCATTCTAAATATCTTACAGGAGATTGACTTCCAGAAGTGCTTCGACAGTTGGAAAAAATGTTGGAATTCATGTATAGCTGCAAGAGGGAACTACTTTGAAGGAGATCACCACAGTTTACAATAATATAAAATATATAGCTATTAAAAAATACAGTCTCGTTTTATTGTCGGACCTTGTATATGTCACCTTCCCAATCTCAGATGAGATGAAGGTGATAGTGCTGGGGAAGTGATAGGGGTGAAAGGAATGTTGCCCTATACACAAACAGGTACACTCCTTCTAGCTCAGGGATCTATTCCCTTGTTGGAACAGATTTTCCTTAGTTGCAAGAGTCAAACAGTTACCTACGGAGTTAGGTGTTTTGTGCGTGTGAAAATATGAGTGAGGAGTGCCAGTGAAAAGTGAAACTTGTCCATCCTGACAGAGGGCTAGATGATTGGGTATACCAAAGTTGAAGTTTGCAGATATCTGAGGCATACTGATATTTGATTGTAAGGGAAATGGCAATCATATCTCTTCTACACATGGGCAACAAGGTCTACTGGGTGTGCATCCTCTCACCATTTCATCAGGCAACACATTCCACATCAAATGTGGGAGTGGAGGTTCAGTCCTCATCAGAAAATAGTGTGCACATAATAATGTTGAGGTTTATGTGCAGTGTTCACAGGATTTGGTAGAGTGCAGAAGAGGAAAGAATATTGGATCTTGACTATTGATTGGTAATCTCACCACTTCTTGGTCATTAGAATTAACTTCCAAGTAAGAAACAATCCCACTTTGAAACATTCTCCACTTTCATCTGCCAGCAATCCTGCTGGTTGCTGCCAAGACATAATGCCTTTTTGAAGTTGAAGGTGCTGAAGGAAATGTGTGGCATGACCCAGAATATGGAGTGGTACCTCATTGAGGTATGATGACGAGGATTGAATCAGGACATTCGAAGCCTTCTTGCATGATATGTGGCTGACATTCAGAAATTGAGATTTTTCTGAGAAAAATGAATAGCTATCGCAAATATTGGAGAGCCTTTACAGTGCCATGAATGAGAGTGTGGTAGCTCATACCTCATACTTATGCCATTGCATTAGTAGATGCTGATGGGAGGTTTAGGAGCAAGAAACCAGTGATGGATGTTGATCATCCATACTGGCACACAAAGGGTTGGAAACTTGTGAAGTGACATGACTGACAAAGTGATGGTGCAAGGTTGTCAGAAGGATGAAACAGTGTTAATGCCTCCTTCTGGATGTACTCAAGGGTATAATGAAGAGAATTTAGTAGCACAGTGATTCCATTATCAAATAGCTACATGATGTGAAGTTAGATCATGCTGTTCCTTTCTGTCATCATTGTTAAGTTATTTAAGGAAATTTGGTTCCTTTCAAATTCAGAAGCAAGTTGTTTCTTTTATATATGATACAGATTTGTCACAACTGATGCAACAATGCCCTTCTCCTTTTCAGGTTTGAACACACAAGTGGTATCATGTGGGTCAGTTATGAAGCTGGTGAATGTGGCTTATAAAATGAGGTTACATTCCCATGATGTGAAGTATGGGAGTGGTAGTGGACAGCAATCAGTCACTGCAACTGAAGTTAAAGAAGATGTCAATTCACATTGGGTTGTCATGGGAACAAAGACCAAGCCTTGCCAAAGAGGGTCTGTTATAATTTGTCAAAACTTTGAGTTTCTTCATGTAGCTTTTCTGCTATACTTTAATAAGGAGAACAGAGAAATCCCTAGACTTAAGAGGTTTGGCTACCAGAGCTGTGCTTAAAGAATTGAACTTTGAATAATAAATTCACACAGGCACAGACAAGGTTCTTATTCCCAGACATGTCTGGATATATCAAGAAGGGCATCATAGAAAGAGTATAAAGGAAAGTAGACAGGACCTAATGAAGCATCACCACATGCATGAACAGGTTGGGGATAGCTTTCTTTAGCAACTTTTTTGGAAAAGAATATGTGTGAAGCAATAGTTGCACAGTTAAAGGGCATTTTATACTGTTCTGATGAGAGCACAATGTAATCATACTTCAGCACAATCCTTCTGCTTGCATTAACTATATAATGTATGTTCATATAACCAACAGCATATACCCTGGCAAAACCTTATTTGATAGTCTTGTATGAAAAGGAAGTTTTCTAGTATACCTAACTAGTATCCTGGTTTTCTATGGTACTTGACACACAAGGAGAGGCTTATGTTTTGGAGATTAATGTCTATAGCTTCCTGTTGATTGTCAACTTTTCTTTTGCTTTAGTGAACCTGTGGAATGTGGCAGCATCATACGGCTACAACATCTTACAACAAAGAGGAATCTCCATTCTCATTATTTTTCATCCCCACTATCCAGTCACCAAGAGGTCTCAGCATTTGGAGAAAATGGTGTGTCTACAAGAAATGCTGACTTGATTCTATTGCCTAGCATTCTCTATATTTTCAGTTGATGCAGGAGCTTTTATGATGCAACCCATTTAGCAGATGACAATATAACATGTGTTTTTATTTGTCTCAATTCAGACCTTGCATCTCAAATTTGTGTGAAGTGTTGCCCATTCAATCAGTAGCCAATCATTCTGGGCTTATACTGAACCAATCAAAATTATCTCTATTCGAATCTATCCCCTCAATCTCATTAAACCCATTGCAGTATGAATTTTGGTGGTGTGCCAGCGGTCAAATTACAAAAATTAGCATTTTTGCAAACAAATAAAGTTTTGACATTAATAATTTGCTTCATGAAAGATCGGCATACTATTGAGAATCAACTGCAAGGATCAAATGGGAAATGTATCTAGAAAATATAGAACAAAAGGGCATGTTCCAACATGTTGTAAGGTGACTAGTACACTTGTCTTGGTACTGCAATGGGTCAAGGGTTTTCAAATTGAGTAATGGATTGAATCAATAGGTGGATCCTGGCATATTTTTCATATTGGTGGATCCTGTCTTATTGATTTTCCCCATAGAACTGCAGCAGTGGTAGTTTTTTGCCAGTTTTTTTTTTTTTTTACTTTGTTTCAGAAAGATCTTAATTGTCTTTATTGCGATTTTGATAGCAGCAGTTAAATTCATTGTTGGAAGAGTGGGAGGAAAGTGGAGAGTTCATTCATTGACCACTTTGCTATATTAAGCAGACTAACATTTGAGATCCTCATGTGATGGACCTACATAGCGAAGTTCAATTTTTTTTATTCATAGAGGTGGGGCTCTATTTTATGGCAAAGCTGTCTCTAGATTACATCCTCTTGCACATTCACCAATATCTCACTGAAAGCCATTATTATACTCATACCTGGAGAAAGCCAGACCTGACCTGCTCCTCTGCAAAAAGATAAACAAGTTTCTCACATATCCCCCTAGTTTCCTCCAGATAAAATTCTATTTGAAGCACTGCATGTTCCTCCTAGATGAAACCCAGCCCAAGCATGGAAGTAAAAAATATATATTTATATTCCAGTCCTATAAGACTATGGGTTTATTTCACGAGAGATTCATTGATTTTCAAGAAAGATGAGCTAGTAATTACAAAGGATTCAGTTCACAGAATAAACATGGTTCTTTTTGTTTCTTGCCCAGATTTTACATTCTTCTTACCCTTGTTTGCTTTTTCTGAAATCAAGGTTTGGGATGATATGAAATTCCAACTCATGAGAGGTTTGGAATTCTCCAATTTTTTCAGTTCCTCAGGCAAATCCCATTGATGGATCTTATTAAATAATTGTTCAACTAGAGCTATTCTGAGCTCATGTTCTGAATGGGATGCATTAAATTTATCAATAAATAATGGGGGTACAAATAAGTTTTGAGGGATTTACAAGAGATGGCGTAACTAGCATTAAATCGCATCGGACTATCTTGTAACTATATTCATGTTGAAGCGTCATCATTTCCTGCAATACATAGATAAAAGCAAACTCCATACAATGCATTTTGTAAACAACATACTTTCTTTGTGCTCTAACCATGTCAACCTTTGTGTCAACAAAACACTGATACCAAAGTGAGGAAGATGATTTTAGGCACTATTATAGTGTGAATACTTTTTTTTTGATGCAATGAAAACTGTCACTTGTTCCATCAGGTAAATTATTCATCATAGCTATTGAAATTCTTATGTAAACCATACTTTTCAGGACTTTTTCATATCAGAATTCAAAGTTTACATTGCATACATCAAGAACCAAAAAAATAGCTTAAGTGCATTGTTTTAAATGTGTGCATTTTGTAGGCAACATTTTTTTCAGATGATGCAGAGGTCTAAAGATCTGTGATTCGGGGAGAAAGACATTTGACTTGACCATCAGTTCAATTTCTCTCTCGGAAAAAGTAAAAAGTAGAAAGTTTGTCTGATGGACTTGAAGCATTTCCATTTTGTTTATATGGAAAAGATTTACTTATTGAGACTGAGTGCATGTGAAGATGTCTAGCTTGGGCTCCATTGTAGTTCAAGGTGTCCACCTACCTGTGAAGTTTTGAAGAAATAGTGACTTTCATGGAGGGTACAGTGGGATGGAGCAGCTCTTTACAGCAGGTTCTTGGGAAATATTAAGAGGGGATGTGGAAAAGTTTTAGATAGACCTCGTGAATCTTGGAAGGTCTACAAGCATGAGCTTCTATGGAAGCTGTAGGGACTATTGGATTAATAGTGAGGTACTATGGACCATTCAGTCCTGATGCAGTGATTGCAGGAGTTCTGTTCTAATAGGGGTCTAGTAGAGGGAGGAGTATAGGTTTTTTCAGTATGTGCTGGGCTATACAAAGGTTCCATTGTCTCTCCTTTCCTATTCCTTGCATACATGGGCAAGATTTGTATGTGCATAGGCCCCTTGAAACAGTCGGAGTGGAATATCTGGATCTCTGCTTCTCAAGCAATGGGTGATATGCAAAAAGATATAAACATTCGCATCTCCAGGGCTTCCACAGTTTTGCAGAAACTCTGGTGGAAATTGCTTCCCAAATGGGATATCTCTAAAAAGGCACAAGTCCCTTTTTTATATTTTTACATGTTTTTTATTCCAACCCTTTTTATGGCCATAAACTTAGGGGGAGTGATCAATAGAATCAGATCACAGAAAGAAGCTGCCATAGTGTGGTTCTCATAATGACTGGCTGGTGTAAGACTTTGTTATATGATACTAATTGCCACCAAATGTGAGGGTCTTGAGGAGTAGCAACTACTTCTCCAGATCAAGAAATCTCCAGTCCAATGGTTTGGGCAAGTTTGTCACATGCCCCTGAGAGACATCCAAAAAGAGTTTTTCAGTCCATCATGACTGGTGAAGGACCAGTTGGCAGACATTGTGCAAGGCAGAAAGGCTGTGTTGGGCAGCTTTGTCACAAGATGCTCAACATCCCACTCACTTAGCTTGAGTCCATTGCCCCGGGTTGGGAACATTCCAAGGTTGGATGAGCAGTCATGAAAACAAACACCCCAAACTCTTATTGTATTCGATATAATTTATGCAAGTTTCAGGCTTGTAGTCTCGTTTGTTGAACCTCAATGAGTAATCTTTTTTCATCCTTCCAAAGTGAATAGTTTTGCTAGTACAAACATATTAGTCATTTCAGAAGTTAGTGCATGAAACCTCCATAATGCACACCATACACTAAGGTAAATCCAGCTGTGCCTCATCATTTCTTACTTGGAAAAGTCACCCTCCCAGATTGATAAAAAAAAAGTAATGTTACCTTCACTCAATCAAATTCTGTCCAGTAATTTATCCATCATTCTTTAAATATCAAATTACACTTAACCTTTATTGGTACTAGATCATTTCTGGATATCCCTAAGTAAAATATCACTGCCACCTTGAATACAGTATGTCCATCCATTTCAAAGCAAGTCCAGAAGTTTTCAATGCAAGTTGTTGGTTTACTTATCAACTTCCTTAAGCACTTAGATATGAGAATGTCTAAAGAGACAATGTTCCCTGGAAGATCCATCCAGTTGTCCATTTATGAAAATTATCCATTTATTTTTGTTCTTTGTCTGTATGTTGTTTATAAGGTACCACCTAGTAGTACCTTATTGCTACTTTCGGTATCAGATCAGTGTTTTTGACTCCGAAAAGGTGCACCTCCAAGTGTGAGATGAGTCTGGCAATATGTTATTGATAGAAATCGGTCAGGTAGGTTTTTCTCTTGGTCAGATGTTTCGGCCACTAATAAGTACTTATTGGTCCTTTAAGTACTTCTTACATTACACTAATCCAGTCCACCACATTTGGCACATGGAGGCACTCCGGTAGAAGAAACGAGACGAGTACAGTGGCACTTCAGTATCTGCCTTTAAGTTTTCGCTCCAGGCCTGCAAGTATAATTCCCAAAGAATGGTCCTCAACCTCATACTTCCTGATCTGCGAAAGTACTTGCCCGTTAAAGGTGAAACTTGGTGGACTCGAAGTCCTGGTTAGGGGCATGAAGTCTAACAGATACTGGGTGAACGCAAGTTGCGTAGACAGGAGATGTGAGAGGGAAGTTTGTATGGGACATGTGGGCGGGGCCTGTCTTTGACCCCAAAAACATGACGTCAAAAAGCCCCACTCTCGCACCTACGACTATCCAGTCTAGTTATACGTAGTGTATACATGTCTATGGCTGCCTCTGCTGGCGCTTCCATACTTCATTTAATGGCGTGAACGCGTCGAGAGCCCAACGAACGAGGTGTCCTTTTTGCCAGCAGCTGTAAGCGACTGGAGAAAAAGATCCCTTTGATAGTGCATTCGCCTGCACCCAGCAGGAACCTTGATTGCCAAACCGAGCTGCCAGCCCCATCCACGGATCGGGTCCGTCCAATAGAATGCCCGAACGTATCTCAATCGATTGCTACGAGGCGGCACTCCCTGAAAATTTTCATACATGCAATTGCAGGTTCCCTGATGACGCAATGCATCCCTTATTATTGATCCAAAGCGTGGCAGATTGGAATTTGAACGTTATTCCTATAATCCTCCGACAGAACTCACTTAAAATTGCTATAAAAGGAAATTGGGGGGTCTCTGAGGATGGGAAGGATTTCCTCTCCTTCATCTGATAGACACGAGTTCCTAATTTGTACTGTGTGTCTCAATTGAATATTATAAAACCGAACCTGTTGAAATTTGGCATATTGGAAAATTCGGGGATCTGGGGAGGGTGAATGACGGAACGTACTCAATATTATTGATCCGAAATATGACTTTAAAATTCCAGCTGCGTGTTTCATTTAAATGATTTGGGACATAAGTCGCTTAACCTCAAACAAGAAGACGGGAATGTTTCACGGGTACCCGCTAGTTTCTAAATAGTCACTGTTTTGAATTATCGTGTGAAAGTCCAAGGTTGTGACGTTCATGTGTTCCGTCAAAGCCCTGAGACCCTGGTAGCTTCAAGATTCAGTTTCAGATCTTTCATGAAAATGTATCTTTTGTTGCGTTTTCACAAGTTAACTCGGGAAATCGCCCGCAGACGGCTGATTGCCGTACTTTACTGCTATCATGAAAATATTTGGCAGGTGGGTCGAAGAACACGATTGCAGTTTGATGGATATATGGGCCTGGTTTATTCAGTGACTACAAGAATGAACTACAGATACATCGATTTACGCGCTGTCCGAGATGTACAGGTCTTCTTCTACGGACGAAAAATCCAAACGACGTCTCGCAGTCTTCTTCCAGTTCCTCCTTACTTCTGGGTCTCGGGAGAACCCAGAGTCCCGTCCTCGTGCCGTCGCTGCAACGAAATCTCAGGTTGAATCGAGCTCTACTCAAATGGGTGCCTGCCTCAAGCAAGGAGTCGATTAACCACTGGAATCCTGCTGTTTGGAGACACCAAGGTCCAGAGGCTTTCCTATCCGTCAGGGAAGGGATCACAGGTGCTACAATCCGGTAGGACTTCCGCTCGAGGTTTCGATCCGAGATCAGACCGAGCCGACGACTCGAACGGCGACACCTACAGGGTGTGACGGGGACCCGCGGACAGAGTGGCGGCTCGCATACACTGTAAAAAATTTTCCGATTCGGAACACCTGAAAAAACACCATCCAGAACGCGTTTAACGCAACACTTTTGGAACACGTCAGGTGTTCCAGATGATGATCTCTGAGGTGTTCTGTAATACGTTTCCTAATGTTTCCATGGCCAAATTCAATTGAAGTGTTCCATCTAACAATGCGTTCCCAGCGCAACACTTTTGGTACACCTCAGGTGCTCTTTTGATGTGTTTTTCCCACCAAAGACGGAGCAGATACAGAAATAAATAGGCGAAAATTGAAGGACGATAATGCTTCATTTAGTGAAATAAATAGCTACAAAAGAGAAACTATACAGAGAATAAATTAGCCACTTTAAACCGCTGTCCGCTATGCTGGGTGCAGGTGAGTAACCCCCAAATGTTTTTCTTTCCAGTCACTCTTGTGTGACAATAACACCAAGCCATTTATGATCATGTGCAGTCCAAACATCAGACATGCAGTGAAACAATAGGGAACAAATTTTGTTGATCACCCATGAAAATTGTCACAGATTTTCTGCAAATTCAAGTACCTACTTCTGATATATGAGGTCTGGCAATAAAGTTCCAGGACTGATTTTTTTGTGAGTTTGTCAATATCACAAAAATTGTTTTCATTCCATGGACTGTTGGGCAGTGAAGTGTCAGCCCTCATCGGACTAGCATCTTAAATGAGAGTTTGACTGGCAATGTAGCAGCTCAGTGCGTAAGGTGTCAGTCATATTCCAGAGTAAAGCAATGCTTCATCACATTTTGTCTCAATCTGGGAATACAGCTGCAGCAATCCATCAAATTTTGCACGAAGTGTCTTAACAAGTTGTCTCGTCATACCTCCAAGAATCTTGAATAGTTTTCAAGGCTTTCAGCCAGTAGAAATGACAGTGAAAATAATGACTGATTCAGCCATCCCTTGGGTGAATGGTTGTTGATGGTTGGGGTTGAGGGGGTCTGAGTGTCTTCACTACTTGCTAAAGGTCTTGAAGATCATTCAAAATTATTGGAGCATAACAAGGAACTTTTCAAGACACTTCAGCAATATTTCATGGATTACTGCAGCTGTATTGATCGGTTGCAGACAAAATTTGATGAAGCATTGCTTTACTCTGGGAATATGACAGACGCCCTACACACTGAGCTGCTACATTGCCAGTCAAACATTCAGGATGCAAGATAGCATTCAAGATGCTAGTCAGATGAGGGCTGACACAACACTGCCCAACAGTCTAATCCATGTCCAGTCCATGGAATGAAAATAATTTTTGTGATATAGACAGACTCACAAAAAAATTCAGACCTGGAACTTTATTGCCAGATCTCCTATATACCTATAGGAAGGAAAATCCTATGAATGTCACAAAGAACACCAGAAAGAAAATTACATAATGGCTAAACATGGGCTATGGTGGCAGTAACTTTTTCCTAGTGCCCACCTGCTAAAACTAATTTTCTGTGATGTAAAGACCATTTTTCATGCTGAACTCCTGATTATGGACATAAAACCATACATCTTTGGAAAGGGCTTGGATTGAACTTTCATTTGGTTTTGTTTTGAACCTTCTAGCTTCAATAGTTCCTGTTCTAGACCAGTTTAAAAAATGGACCGTTTTTTTTTGCACCACCCTGTATGTCCCACTATGTGCTGGACATACTAAGTCATGCAAAAATCTTATCTGCTCCTCCATATCTTTTTCAGTCATACTTTTTTATTATAAAATTCTCATATGGCCTTGCCATATATGATCATGTACTCATTGTTTCAATAAGGAAATATGATCAGATATTTTTCCCATATACAGTGGCCAAAAAAATGTACTCACATTTTGAATAGCTGTGTAACTGAAGGGAATAAAGTCATGTGTTATCATTATTTATTACTTAATGCATTCTTTTGCCTTTTCACATGCTTCTGGTTCACCAAAGTTGCTAAAAATTGCCATCCACCAGCATTTAAACATTCTTGATATCTGCAAGGGACTGCTTGGCATACATACAGAGTGGGTGCATTTCTTTAGGCCACTCTTTATGCTCATATATTATATCATATAAAATAGACCATATATGTCCCATATATTACATATACCCATTTCTCATAAAATCATAAATGATTTTTCCATATGGTGATGGTCAAAGATCTATAGCCCTTGTGAAGCTGTCCTAGTCACAGAATGGAAATTCTGAAAAGGACCTGATTACATTGAGGGCAGGAATAGAACCATGCTCCTCATGATGATGCTCTCAGCCATCGGGGCTCCTTTTTTATCTTTTAAAATTCAGCCCTTATTGCATCCACAGCCAATAAGTCAACACACAGCCATGATGACAGATAGAGGATTGTTAAATATAAACTCAACTCTATGATAATCCAAACGAACAGGAACCATTGATAAGCCTAATATAAATTCCTACCAAGAATGTTCTTGAATCAATCAGTTTCATCTTTCAGTTTTGCAATAAGTGTAGGCCATATTCCTTGGCCTTACCAATTATACATAAATGAGCATGGGTTTCAACAAAATCATCTTTACCCTTACCAACCCAATTTAAAATCCCAACTGGAAACAGCTATAATTTCCAGCTGGAAACCACCTGTAAATTCGGACCCATTCCAACTGGGTAACAGCTGGAAAGTAGTCATCTCCAGATTTGTTCCTGATTGCTGTATCACTAGCTGAATGAGAACCTTTTTCTCTATTTTTGTCAAAGATGCATCTACAGGAACAGCTGATTTTCAACAGTAAATTTAACTACATTCCAGCTGTAGGTTCCCCTTCATAAAATTCCAACTGAAAAATTTCCAGCTGGAAACAGCTATTAAAACCAGCTCCATTCCAGTTGGAAAATTTCAGCCAAGAAACAGCTGGTACCTACTATTCTCCAGCTCTTTGCCAACTGAAAATAGTCTGAATTTACAGATTTGGTCCAGCTGGAATATTCCAGTTGGAATTTTAAACTGGGAGCCTACACCTAGTCCTTCCCAAAAAGCATGATTTCCATCATGCTTTTTGATGCCAGACCCACTGAGCTAAGAAATAGAACTGGAGATGGCGTGCCCATAGGCCCGTACAATTTTACTGAATCAGAGTTTGAAATTTTACGGCATGTCAGCTATATTATGTGCTGTTTCTCCTCTCTACACTGTAAAAAAATTTTCCAATTCAGAACACCTGAAAAACATAATCTAGAACGCGTTCAACACAACACTTTTGGAACACATCAGGTGTTCCAGATGATGCTCTCTGAGGTGTTCTGTAATATGTTTCCTAATGTTCCCATGGCCAAATTCAATTGAAGTGTTCCATCTAACAATGCGTTCCTGGAGGCGTTCCCAGTGCAACACTTTTGGAACACCTCAGGTGCTCCTTTGATGTGTTCTTCCCACCAAAGACGGAGCAGATACAGAAATAAATAGGCGTGTCTACACTGTAAAAAATTTTTCGATTCGGAACACCTGAAAAAACACCATCCAGAACGCGTTTAACGCAACACTTTTGGAACACGTCAGGTGTTCCAGGTGATGATCTCTGAGGTGTTCTGTAATACGTTTCCTAATGTTCCCATGGCCGAATTCAATTGAAGAGTGTTCCATCTAACAAGGCGTTCCTGGAGGCGTTCCCAGCGCAACACTTTTGGAACACCTCAGGTGCTCCTTTGATGTGTTTTTCCCACCAAAGACGGAGCAGATACAGAAATAAATAGGCAAAAATTGAAGGAAGATAATGCTTCATTTAGTGAAATAAATAGCTACAAAAAAGAAACTATACAGAGAATAAATTAGCCACTTCAAACTNAATTCAATCCCAACTTGACAAGAGCTCTCATCTGGGTTGCATCCATGTAAAGGCAGCAAGAAAATAATGCCTTTTCATAATAATCGAATCGCTTGCGATGAGATGCCGTTTTGTTGGTTCATCAGAATGCATCGGGCAATTAAAACGAAAAGATGCGAACAGATGAAAGAGTTTGACATTTTCTGTAATTTTCAAGCAGTGAAATCATGTCCCTAAAGAAAAACATTCCTAAGGAAGATTAGAAAAAAATTTTTTTTCATGCTGGAACATTTTTCAAAGGAAGATAATAAAAAAATTGCTTATTGCGTCTTCTGACGTCATGGGTGCCATAAATAAACATTGACTAGTAAAGCGAAAATGTTCATGGGCTTGATCCAATCGCTGCGCGAAATCAGGAGTTATAGGTTTTAAAAAAATGGGAAATGGGAAATAAGTGAGCTGCAGCCCTACCAGCTGGCATATACTCGAACAATGTTTCCACAAGAAAAGAGAGATGGCGTCGTTGCGAGTCGCCCCCGGTGAGTGCAACAACTTTTCAAGATCCCGCGTGAGCTTCGTGGAGGCAAGTGCTTTTCTTGTGAGTGATTTTTCATGAAAAACTTATTCAATCGTATTTCCATCTCTGACCGATCTTTAGACCCTTGAAATACGCGGTGCCTTGTTGCAGGCTACGGCATGGGAGCGAAGTCGTGTTTAGTGGTTTCATTTCCGTGCGATGTCGTTATTCTACTTCAGTCAAACTAGAAGGCGAAAAATTATGAATTGCAAGTATAAATAGGTTTCGACAAGCACTGTCGACAATACAATTTACATTCGAGGGACTAACTTCTAGCATCAGTCAACGGTTCCAACATTGGGCATCGGGGCATTTGATTAGTCTCGAGACTATTCAACCATTAAGTAAATAAATGCAGCATATGTATACCCACATCTCTGCACCTGAATCAGGTTCTGATCAAGGCCCTCTAGGATGGCTTGGTGCGTGAAGGCATTTTTNGTGTCGGGAGAGCAGATGAGAATATTTATTGGAATTACTCGTTCTCCAAACTGGGAGGGGATCGACAGATGGGTCACGTTAAAACGAAAAAGTCGTAGTTACGTTGGGCTCTGTTTCCGTAGCCAATTTTTCTGCTCTCGTAACGTCAATGCTGAATATGTTCGTGTGCACGTTGAAAAGTGAGCACAATTTCCAGACGTTCCCACGAACGTGAGGTAATGGTATGAAGTGATGTACGGGCAGTCCAATCTTGGGTATTCCATTCGAACAACCCAAAAGTGGAGAGTCAGGTTCATCAGTCATAATTCAGCGAAAGTGAGCTCACCATGTAAATGCATTCAACGTTCGTCGCGTGAGGTATTCCTAACGGCAACCTCCGTCACCAAGACGGCATTAATGCCGAACTATTGAATTTCCTCAGTTCCCATTTTCGCCGTAGAACCTCGTCCCATAGTAGTTGGAAATGCAGAACCCTGGACTCGTCCTACGTCAAGGTTCATAAGGTTTTCAATTTTTTCGGTGTTGCGCTACTGCGTTATCGAAGTTTATGGAAATTATTAATTCAATGAATTATGCCCAGTAATGAAGGGAGGGGATCGGGGATTCAAGACAATTTTTTTCCACAGCAGCTTCATCGCATTGGCTTGTCAAACCAATAAAAAAAAAGCCATCATCACGCATTGCTGTGCTGCAAATGGCGTCTGTCGAGTAGCGATGAAAGGTAATACTTTCAAGTATAATAATTGGTTACACGATTGTCTATTACCCCTGTCACAGGAGCAGATCTTTATTTGAGACAAATGCAACCCTTTCACGCTGTTTTGGAATATTCACGTTACGTTTGTAGCGAACCCCAGGGGGTCACAAGATATGGGGCACGAATGCCTCGCTACATATGGGGATCAGACCCAACGTGGTCGGATGGTAATCAAGAAGGTTGCGTGTTCTTATAGATGGTAAATTAGCGAGGGAGAAGCGAAGTCTCAGATCTCTCTAGACTCCAAGTATGAAGGAAGGTACGTCCTTAGATCAAGTTATCAACTGTGCAGAATTTATTAGGATGCTCAATGGGGGAGAAAGACCGGAAGGAGAAATACAGGGAGATACAGTCTCACCGTTGTAGCTGGGGCTCGCACGCACTTCGTCCTGATACGTGGACGATCGAATGTGTTGGTTCCTGGCCGCCGACCGTGGTCCAGGTCGTCGGCTCGTGATGAGTCCACAGCAGTTCGCTATACAGACCAGCACGCAGTTCGGGGCTCACATAGTTGTTCACTGAGTTGACCGGCTGTGAGGGTCAGGCTGCGTGACTCGACACGCCACGTGTTGTCCGGCCGGAGGGTCCTGGCGCACTCACGCGCCCACGTGTTGTCCAGCCGAGGGTTCGTGACGGATTCGCGCGTGCTGTCCGGCTGGAGGTTCAAGGCGGACTGCCGCGTAGGGCAGAGGTGAGGGCGTGATGGGGCGAAAGGAGGTCCGCTATGGGGACTCGGGGACTCTTCCCCTCTGCTCATCCATGGGCACGAGGAGGACTCCACACGTTCTTGATGAACATTCAAGAAACTCATAATTTGAACTGTTTTTTATCACTTTAAATTCTGGACATCTGAACAGTCAAGGAACATTGGCAGTACATTGAATTTTCATTTCAATTCATCGAACATTCATTAAACGCTCCGGTGCTTCCTGATATGCAGAATCGTGCAAAAATACGTGTCCATTTTTCCAATGAAGACAATTCAATCCCAACTTGACAAGAGCTCTCATCTGGGTTGCATCCATGTAAAGGCAGCAAGAAAATAATGCCTTTTCATAATAATCGAATCGCTTGCGATGAGATGCCGTTTTGTTGGTTCATCAGAATGCATCGGGCAATTAAAACGAAAAGATGCGAACAGATGAAAGAGCTTGACATTTTCTGTAATTTTCAAGCAGTGAAATCATGTCCCTAAAAAAAAAACATTCCTAAGGAAGATTAGAAAAAAAATTTTTTCATGCTGGAACATTTTTCAAAGGAAGATAATAATAATAAAAATTGCTTATTGCGTCTTCTGACGTCATGGGTGCCATAAATAAACATTGACTAGTAAAGCAAAAATGTCCATGGGCTTGATCCAATCGCTGCGCGAAATCAGGAGTTATAGGTTTAAAAAAAATGGGGTTATGAAATAAGTGAGCTGCAGCCCTACCAGCTGGCATTTACTCGAACAATGTTTCCACAAGAAAAGAGAGATGGCGTCGTTGCGAGTCGCCCCCGGTGAGTGCAACAACTTCTCAAGATCCCGCGTGAGCTTCGTGGAGGCAAGTGCTTTTCTTGTGAGTGATTTTTCATGAAAAACTTATTCAATCGTATTTCCATCTTTGACCGATCTTTAGACCCTTGAAATACGCGGTGCCTTGTTGCAGGCTACGGCATGGGAGCGAAGTCGTGTTTAGTGGTTTAATTTCCGTGCGATGTCGTTATTCTACTTCAGTCGAACTAGAAGGCGAAAAATTATGAATTGCAAGTATAAATAGGTTTCGACAAGCACTGTCGACAATACAATTTACATTCGAGGGACTAACTTCTAGCATCAGTCAACGGTTCCAACATTGGACATCGGGGCAATTGATTAGTCTCGAGACTATTCAACCATTAAGTAAATAAATGCAGCATATGTATACCCACATCTCTGCACCTGAATCAGGTT
Source organism: Darwinula stevensoni (assembly GCA_905338385.1). NCBI lineage: Eukaryota > Metazoa > Arthropoda > Ostracoda > Podocopida > Darwinulidae > Darwinula > Darwinula stevensoni. The sequence continues at coordinate 84,327 of CAJPEV010000195.1, read as the reverse complement.
CTGATCAAGGCCCTCTAGGATGGCTTGGTGCGTGAAGGCATTTTTCACTCGCCTTGGAAGCAATTGCGCTATAAAAGACCGTGACTGCGCTCGCTCCAGTAATTGAAAATTCTTCACTCCTGGAGAGCCCCGGCCTGACAACACTGCCTGGTGGCCGGCCGCGGACCGACTCAACCCTCTGAATCCTCTGCCCTCCTGCAGCCTTTCGCATGCCTCTATGAACACGTGCACCAACTCAGCAATTTCTCTTCGCTCTTCTATGTATCGGGTGGTGGAAAAAAAAGCGTCCAACTTCACGCTTTATATAAACCCGCTGTGGATGATTTAGGTTCGTGATGCTTTCGTATTACATTGGAAACGCCACAAAATTTGTTTTCTGAAAGTTTCATGTACCTTGGTTGTCGTCTAGGTTGTACCATGAGGTGGATGGAGTTTCAGCACTGTTCGAATGATTTCTCTCCCTGGACACGATAAATGCATATTTTTATGCCAGTTCTCATCGTAGTATTCTGCGTAGTATCGATTCTGATGCTACGATGTACAATAGTAGTATAGGTTTTCCCGACGAATTTCGGCAAAAGTCCATTCAAATTCGGCAGCGGCCGTTTCAATTTCGGCAGTGCTCCTCTCTCCTCCCAGTTATCCCATTCAATTTCGGCAGGTGACTTTCGATTTCGGCATTCGCCGTTTCAATTTCGGCAGCGCAAGGGAATATCTCGTCTCTGGTAGTTAAAATGGAAATGAGGAATAAGGAAGGAAAGGGCACAAACGCATAGGGTATTTTCGGCGAATGACCATTATTTTATTATGCATAGGAAAACACATGGACATGGACATTGATTCTATCTATCGATATGTTCTCTTCTTTTGGCATCTAATCAAGTATGTTAGTGCATGGCAAAATCACGCAAAGCACTTCTATTTTCTTTTATTTGCCCAACTGATGTCCTATTTCGAGCAGTTTCTCTGTCCGACTTTGCTGCAAGTTTTGTTCTGGTCTTCGTCGTCCAAGTTCTACCAGTGTTTCAGGAAAATACACCTCACGTTTGACAGTTGCCTTAAATGCAGAGTGGGCATGTTCTGTCGGATTCAAGGAAGGAAAATATGTCGGCAGAAACTTCACGCGAACGTAAGGAAAGTCATCTGGAACCGAGGCTCGTTTGTGGGGTCTAGCATTATCCATGATGACATAAACTGGTTGATCTGGCAGCAAAATCATGTATACATGTCTCAGGAGCTTCTCAAAGAACTCCTGGAACGACAACGATGTGATGCGTTCCTGTTGTTCCTTCGCAGTAAAAGATTATTCCAAGCATGGAAACGAACATGAACCTACGTGGAGGACTCACAGAAAGGAGCAGCCGATTTCGAATATTTAGTTCCAGTTTGTAATCTTAGACAATGCTAGACCCCACGAACGAACCTCGATCCCAGATGACTTTCTTGTCCATGTGTTTTTCTTTGCATAATAAAATAATGATTATTTGTCAAGAAAAAATTCCCTATGCGTTTGTGCCCTTTCCTGCTCTATTCCTCATACTCATTAATTCCCAAAAGAAGAGATTCCCTTGCGCTGCCGAAATTGAAACGGCGAATGCCGAAGTCGAAAGTTACCTGCCGTAATTGAATGGGAAAATCGAGAGGAGACAGGAGCACTGCCGAAATTGAAACGGCCGCTGCCGAATTTGAATGGACTTTGCCGAAATTCGTCGGGAAAACCTATATTATTCTACGACGTGTAGAATATTACGACAAGGAAATGGCGTAAAAAGTAGTCTTTATGACGTCAAGGGACAGAAATCATTGAATCAGTGCTGAAACTCCTAAATGCACGGAAAAGGTGCATTTTATGACTCCATTTTGAATGACTGTCAATTTTTATTCCGACAACCTATGTCCATGAATCTTTCAGAAAACAACTTTTGTGGAAAACATCACGAACCTAGATCATCCACAGCGGGTTTTATAAAGCGTCCAACAGGGATGCGTTTTTTTTTTTGCGCTAAATATATTTTACCTCATCTCACTCTACCCTTTTGTAAAGGGAATGCCATGTAAATAAAGGTAATTGAGAAACGAAATCGCTTCAGTCATTCTCTTTCTAGCTCTAGTGGTTGTCGGAGCTCTTTCTTGCTCTGGTCCTAGCTCTTGACTGTTCATATCTCATTTCTCTTTATTTCGTTTCTGTTCTCTTTGTTTTGTTTCGCCTCGCGGCATGACGAATGATTCAGGAGCGGAGGCCTTTTGATTTCAGATTTCGTTTCTCATCTGGAAGGAAAATACTCCGAGATTCCAAATGGTTCTCTTCGTCCGCAATCAGATATTTTTCCACGTGAAAAGGCTGACTGCTGAGCACGAAACTAAAAGAGGAAGGAGAAAATGGGTAAAACTGAAAATATTGAAAAGCTAAATTTAAAAATCTGAAGAATTCAATTCAATCTGTACTATTTATTTATTTTATTATAATCATCTATTTTTGCCGTTTCTCTTTGCTTTAACGTTGACTCTCCGATATATTATATGACTCTTCTAAAGCCGTATGCACACCTCTACATGGTAGGAGAGTTGCAACTACCACGTATAGCTGGTGACACGTGTCAGTGATTCCGTATAGAACGTCCCTCCACGCGTCAGCCCTTGACACCCATGCCTATTTTTTCTCCTTGATCAGCATGGGCACGCGATCTAATCACATCATACCCCTCCACGACGGAATTTAGGTTTGTTGTGATAGGGAGTATCCTTAACACTTTGAGCCCTGACGATTTGAATGCGCTATGGGCATAGGACGTCGTATGATGGCTACGGCGGGAGGTATATTCCCATTTTTTTTTGCCTGAAGAGTGGGAGCCTTCCATAGAAGTCATGTAAAATTCCATTCCAAGCAAAACTTATTTCTTCTATGCATGAAAAGTGTCATAGATGAAGATTTGCTTTATTGTCTTCTTCCATTTGCTTGTTTCCAGGGCACAAGAAAATTGGACTTTGTATTCAGAGACAGCTTTGCCAGTGTACACAAGAGTAACATTTGGTGTCCTGAGTTGCCAAGAGCTACCCAATGGAAGTAAATTGGAGTGCTCCAACAGAAGATTGCTTACATGGACATCTCTGCTGTGAAATATACAATAGGTGGCGAAATGGGCATTCAGGCTGCTCAAAGTCACATGCCCTTCAGAATTGCTCCATTGCCAATCGCACTTATGTACATTCCTTTATAGAAGTATTATTTCGTGATCTTGAGAACTTTTGCAAGATTTTGACTCAAAATTGTGATTGTGCCAATGTTCCAGACTGCTGGGGAAATGCCTGCCAAAATTCTCTACCTGTGCAGCACAAAAGTAGACGTTCCTGTAGTGAGTCATGTAATCAGTATTTCTCCCCAGAGGAAGAAGCAGAGTATCCTTTCCAAGATTGTGCAGATGGAAGTCAATATGAAACTGATCCTGATAGAGTGTATTGCATGGATGGCAAGAGATCCCATAATGCCATGGAGCCCAGGTTTGCTTCAAACTATGGTTATGGAGTTTCCACATGTCATCATTCTGGGAAGATGATGAATCCTGTTCCACAATTTGCACCATCTAATGCCATGAATGGGCTTACTGACCATGACAGAAAGATGACCAATTGGAAACACACTAGCTATAATCAGAATCCAAGAGACAAGCAGGAATCTAGGTGCAGGAAGCCTTTTTGCAGTGGTCAATTACAACAACAGGGAAATGGTGATGAACATGGAGAAGTGTCTGGCTTACCAAAATCAAGCTCCTCTACTCTTTGCTCTCATTCAAAGTTCAAAATGAAAGAAAAGCCTAAAATGAGTAGAGTTGCAAGCAAGAGGTCACCCCAACCAAGAGAGTCCATGGAAATCCAGGGAGTAAGTCAAGAAGGCATAGGAGAAGTGTTTGCAGAATCGGAGGAGTTGAAGACACATAGTCATATGCTGTACTCACATCCAGGTACAGGTTGGTTTTATTGCTGCTATAATTCTAGATTTTTTTTAAATATTTGGTGATAGCCACAATTTTAATTTTTTTTGTCCAATATCTGCCAACTTTAGAATTTTGAGATTATATTTAGAGGAGCAATTTTTGCATTGTGTTTTTGCATATCAGAGTTTAAAGGTATCATTATGAAATGCCATGAAAGGAGCTTACTGAGGGATTCCAGATCCAAAGAGAAGAGAAGAGGGCTGGGGAAGTAAAAAACAAGGCCTGGAACATATCTAAGATAAGAAAGTTAAGGTGAAAGAAACTTGTCAGAATGAGAAAAACATTAATTTGGGCCCAAGGTCCTTTCTTCAGATCCAAGAGACAGTATAACAAAGTAGAGAACTGGAAGTGTTCAAGAGTGACACCACCAATCATTGTTGAAGAGCAACCATAGGAAAATTCTCTGGTCAGCAGTGACAAGGTGACAAATATTTTGCCATTTTAATAGTTATTGACAGTGAATATATTTTGAAAACAGTCAATCAATGGAATCTCAATTACAGAAATGTAGTGGTAGGACGTGACAGCTCCCTTCCTGTGAATGCAGTAAAAGTACTGCTGTCCTATGCTTTTGGAAGTGATGAGGTTACACATCTTATGGAGAATATAGTGCCTATGATCATTTGAAGCTTGTCCTACATATTATGATCTCCAGCTATTGCCACATATGAACAGTTTTCAACCCTTTGCTGTTTTGGGTCAGTGTGGCCAGAGCAACCATAGGGTTGTGATACAAAGCAATATGATAGGTATTTACTGCCATTGGAAGGTAAGGTTCCTCAAGATTGAAGTGATTTTCAGAAGGGAAAGAGGGGGGCCAATTTGTCTCATATTCCATGAAAGAAATATGAGAGACAGGTTGCAGTTAGCCTTAACATGTGTAGGATGAGTTTAAAAGGATGTGGAAATTCTCTGTTGGGATTCTGAGAAGTCTTGCAATGAAGGAGTATTTCATCACAAGGGGGACTGATAAGATGAGAAGTGTATGACTGAAGTCATACACTTTTTACTGCTCTGAGGTAGTGAGTGCTCTTTCATATTATTGAAACACCAAGGATTTATTTTGTGTTCTGAGTGCAGCTTGTAATTTGGTGTATTATCATTTCTAGATTCCATTAGCTACACCAAGTCATAGCTGCAACAAGTCAGACCATCATCCTGTTGTCATGTCTAACTAGTCATAGGTGGCTTGTCCAAGGAGGATGTTGCTTCTGGTTTTTTTTAAAAATGTTTTTGCTGGAGTGGGAACCTGAAGAACTTAGTTCATGTGTTGCCTGAATGTGGATCAGATATGAAAGCCTTTACTTATACTTTCTAGGTGACAGTGAGATCCCTGTTAGTCACTTGACTTCCTTGGCAATAAGGGAAAAAGCATAAATAAGGGAATGCACCAAATTATGAGCTGCACTTGCAGTCAATGGCAGAGAGAGCTTTGGCTTTACTTCTGTGAAACAGCCATGATTGCACTCACCCAAAGTAGCTGAATAAAAGGCTGACAGAAACAAGAAGCCCCTTTCCTGACAAAATACCGCCCATCTTTTATCCGACTTCTTAGGATCTTAGCAGAGAATTTCCACATCCAGTGGCATAGCCAGGGTTTTGCCAAATGGTTGGCAAAGAGGAACAGGGAGGGGGCTAGTAACTTCTTCACTAGGGGGGATGGACACAATAAGACCTGACTTTGGGGGGGGGCTTCACCCCCCCTCTCTCACTGTACCACTGCCCACATCCTCTGGAACTTATCTAGTGGAAGCAAATGTTTTCAGCAACTACCATTGGTATCTTTTCAATGTGCATTCATTTGTGATAGACAAACTGGCTCATTATTTGTTTCCTAAAAAATTACTTCATTTCATTGGAACCTTTCCATTTCAAATATCAACTGTGTCCCTTGATGTTAAAATAAAATATTTTTTGCAGTTTAAATAATAAATTAGTTATTTTTTTTTTAATCAACCAATGATATCAAAATCTGCCAATGGTGTTTGGAAGTAGTTATGCTTTCTATAGATTGTCTTGGAAAGCATGTGAAATGGGTATATGAGATACACTATAATCCCTCTTATAACCCACAAGGCTCAATGGGTACATGCAGTCTGTTCATAGGAATGATAGCCCACCAACCCATCACTTCTTGCAACATTAGATGGCAGAGTTACAACTTGACTGCATCTGTGAGAAGACAGCTACCATTTACCTCTTGAGTCTTCTCTTTGAGATTCACAGAATTGGTGATAGCCTTGTATACAATCCCTTTGAGATTTACATACAGAGTGCCCTAATAGTTTCTGACCCACATTCACAAAATGTGGATAAATACCATGGTAGCTACTGTAAAAACATCCTGCCTATTTACTAGGGCAATGAACCAGGTGATTGGTTCAGGCCAAGAAAAGGCTGTGCTGATGCCAGATGGAGCCTCATGCCACACAGCTGGCTTCACATTCCAGACCATTGAAGACACTGGGGTTCAGAGCTAGACATTGACCCAGTAATTGTCTGGACCTCAACACCCTGAACACCTGTGGCACAGGTTCCAGCAGAGTGTTCTGCATCAACTGCAGCCCATAAATTGGACCTCAGTCATTACCAGGATTTTATGTGGAATGAGAAATTAACTCAATAAATCTCTTACAGAAAGTTGTTGGGAGCTTCAGAATACCAAATCTTTGTTCCTGGAGGCCAGCAGAGTGATATCAACTGTTGATGTGGGAGTTGTTACCTAGGGTGTTCTTGGCCAAGTAGAATGCAATTAATTTTATATTCTTTTTAATCTTATCTCCATCTTTATTTTAGTGGGTCAGAAACTTTCAGAACACCCTGTAGTAGTAGCAGCAATAGTATTTTTGGTGCCTTGTCACTGTATACTTGAGTACTTTTTTGACAAACTGCAATCTATGAGCATGATTCTTGTTGAACACTCAGTTCTTTATTTTGCTGTGTGATTTTTTGTGTCCTAACAAGCTTCTTCCATTGAAACCTTCTTGTCCTTGTTATTCCCATGAACCTCTTTTCTTTGACTTTTTCATTCAGCTTTCTCTTCCCTTTGGACATATTTTGACTGTATATCCCATTCGGGCTATGTAAGTACTATGATTCAGAGGCTCAATTGCTTGATTTTTAATATATATTGCAATGAAGGGTAGCATTTGTTGAATGCCTTGAGGAGCACCATCCATTTCAGGTCTATATTTTAATGTTCTTCAAATGTTGGGTATTAGCTCAAAGGTTGACAAAGAACACATCAGTGCAAGAAAATGTATAAGGGTTTATAAATTCATTTCACCAGGACAAATCCTTGTTGTGCTTGAGGACCTGGATGTGCTTAAAATTGTATAGTTGCCATCAGGCAACTGAAAGCAAGTGGTTTGGAGAATGTCATGGTTATGGTACCATATAGAGGCTGTACAGAGGTACTGGATTACATCCAGGATTTGGCACATATCTACCTGAGGGCATTTGAAAATCATGGTTTTTTTATCATGGAGGAAAAAATGTATATTCTATTTCAGAGAGATACCTATATTTATTTCAAATGGAAAATTGATTTTTTTATAATTATTTTTAAAGACTTAGGTAAGCACAAGACTTGTGGAAGGTCATAAAATAGGAGGGAAGCAAGAAATGAACATGAAAAAGCACCAGAAAGTGAAAATAAAGACAATGTAACTAAATGTAACATGCAGGTGAAAGCAGGGAATAATAGGAAGATTATTTTGGAAAGAAAGATGGTCAACATTTGGGCCTCCAAAGAACTACTAAAGAAACAAGAATATATGAGGTTTCATACAAAGCAAGGCATCAATTCCTTTTACATGCAATCCAGCTATGCATGAAAGAAATAGGTGTATCCAGACTAGTTTTTGTTAAATTATTTTTGGAAGAGGCCATCTGAAAAATCTCTGGAAATTTGAAAATTGAGACCATTCCTGGAGTGTTTGTATGCCAAGACTTTCCAGGGAGAATACATGCTGAAAAACTAGTAGCTTATTTTCTGTTCTGCATTGGCAGTACCTGATGGCATTGTCTGCTTGATTTACTGGGTGCCATAAGCCCCAGTCTTGAACATTTGCAGCTAGCTTCAATTTCAGACCATATCATTATGATGTGATTTGTGACTATCTGAGAACCTCAAGTAGGCTTAGGACTGTAGCCAACTTGAAATCACATAGGTTGCTCTAAGCAACAACCATTGCTGGTAACCAGAGCATTCATAGTGCCCTCAAGATGGTGCTTTACAAAAGTACTATTCTCATTTGTGTCAATGATTTTTGCTTATTGCAGGTGCTGGTACAAAAACTGATGAATCTGTTGCTGCTCCATCTGCCATATCCCCAATCAGTGTTCTAGCCAACATCACTTCTGCTGCTACCCGTCCTTCAATCTTGACTCCCGTATCCACTGCACTTTCTCCGAAGGAAGCTGCACCTGCATCAGCCTTTCCTGCGATTGTGGAACCAAATATTCCAACCAGTGGAGTGGGTACAAGTGCCCTGGCAGCTGCAGAACCAGGACAGACAGATGTGTGTCCAGATCAAAGTTCAACAGGCCTCTTCCAAACTACAGCTACTGCTGCCATGGGACAAGCCCCAGTTCTGACCGATCCAGCACCATCCACTGCGACTGCTATGATGACTACAACCTTTCCTGTCAGTATCACTCCGTCATCATCCTCACTATATGTAGCTGATGAGAAATCAACTGTTGCTGATGATATATCATCATCTTCTATTGATGTTGCATTCAACAAAGGAAATCGTGTATTCCCTGCGGGACGTATCCATCGCCTTCTTCAGAAGGGGAATTATGCAAAGCATATAGAACCTGATGCCTCTGTCTACTTGACAGCTGTCATGGAATATATGACTGCTGAAGTAATGGAATTGGCAGGCGAAGCAGCACATCAATTTGACAAGAAGACAATCAGTTCCAATGAGTTGTATTTAGCCATTGATCATGATGAAGAGTTGGACGCTTTCTTCTCAGACGTGACCGACGACGAGGATGGATCATCAGAAGCAGAATCCGAGGAAGAGTGGACTGTACCAAACTCGGTTCCATCTGTGGCCGAGAAACACGTATAGAATGAATCACTGATTGAAGTGCTACAGCGAATAGGTTTATACATAGATTTTGAAGCCCATCACGAATTTTCAATGGGAAAAAAAAATACTTATTTTGTTTATGGCAGCATGAAACTAACTTCTCTTTGGCTGCACCAGTCGGTGTGATCGCAGAAACTCCAGCTAATCACGAAACTCCTCACCTTCCGTGTCTTTCGTGCGTTCTTTGCCACCTGTGAGGAAAAGAACACCTTGGGGGCCTCGGTCTTCTGTCTAATTACAACCCCAAATGGACAAAATGTGATTGCGTGTAGTTGGTGCGTGATCTGGCAGCTTTTGTCTTCATATGCAGTGCGAAGTTGTGGCCAAGCTCTTTCTCTCACAAATTTTTTTTTCCTGCATGTATTTCTCAGGTCATTTTGCATAAAGACATTCATTGTCTCACCTGATATACGAATCGACTTCAAATTTTGATACTTGTCATGACAGTATCAGCCTAAATTGGACAATTAATCTGTTGCCATGATTACTATTGTCTAGACTAAGTCTGGGTGGAGCCGTTGCCTCAGGAAAGTGTCTCATAAATGAGTTAAGGGTGAAAATAGCATTAAAATGTGAATCTTTTTTTCCGGTTGCAGTCCACAATCTCCTGTTTCAATAGCGTTGAGAGAGGGGCTGGTGTTCGTAAAGCTAACATAGCAAAACTCATAAAACTTATGAGTTTTGCTCTAGTAAACTAGTAGTGAGTAACTAATAAGATAAATTAATTTCAGGATTGTAGTTATCTGCCTGTCATCCTAAGTATCCTAAGGGCAGACAGCGAGTGACAATTCCCACCTATTTTGAAGGAGAGAGAAAAATGAGAAAACCGGAGTGCGTGTGAAAAGTCAGTTGCAAAATCTCAGGTGCAACGCTGATCGTGCTCTAACGACATGTTCGTCGGCCTGTATGATGGTGATGTTTATGTCACATAAGCATTTTTTTTAATGGAAAAAAAGCAGCTGCTAAACTCTTAGCCCCACGAGAGTCGTAACTACGCCACGTCATCGGGTAACAGGGAGAATAAGGGCATCCCTTCATATTCCTTCGCATCGCTTCTCATGGGAGAGGCTTACGAAAAATCTCATAAGTCGGCAATGTTGCCCATGTAGTGGTGCTTCCTATATGTGAAGTACGTTATTGTGGTCCGAAGTGTGTACGTGTTATCAGCATTAAAAATGATAAGGCATTCAGTTTGTTCAATGTTTGGGACGAGTTGTTATTTTGGACGTACTCTGCGTCTTTAAGCAAGGGAGTTGCGTGATCTCTTGTCGATTATCCAGTCCGTCGCGCGAAATAGCATTTAAGGCTCATCTGTTGCGATCAACTCGACCGTTCTTATACGAATGGTCGAGTTAATCTAAACTAAACCCCGAATGTATACATTTCGAGCTTTAGTTTCTCCTGCAATGATGACATTTCTCTATTCATAAAACTTTTCCCATCTATCCCGCCAACCACAATTTACGTACACATATTCCCCGAGTTATTCAAAACATATGGTTTCTTAGACATTCACGCTTCGGCATAGTTACTACTGCCACAAGTTTGCTTCGGCCCCGCGTGCGAGCTGAAGATGGTGGCCAATAAAATCGCTGGAATCCCATCAATCAGACCCTACTCATCAATCAGACGCGAAATTATCGGTCAGGTGATCTTTCCTTGCCTAGTCCATGCCGTAATACTCCGAAGTCGCTTGGAGTTTTAATCTTCACTCGAGTGTGTTGGCATGCACGGCGTGCGTGGCAGCCCAAATGAGAGTCTTGGACGCCTGCAACAAGCCCTTGGAGAGGAAGCACCATCTCTTAGTGCAATTTTTGAGCGGTTCGCAGAATTTCGGAGGAGAAGGGTGTTCTTGAAGGATGAGCCTCGCTGTGACCGAACACCAACTGCAGTGACAGATGAAAATGCGGCCATTGCTAGTAAGATGGTTGAAGAGGACAATCGATATTGGGATTCAGGCAAGTGGTAGCAGAATACTGCCTCCCAAAGGTGTTCGAATCTTTGAAGAATCGGAGGCCCAAGTCACCCTTAATTTGATGAATGGATGCTCCATGATGCGTCCACTCACATCGAATTTCCCGCACGAGTCTGGCACTTTGACGACACTTTAGCATCGACAAACAAAAAAGAAATATAAAATGGGTGGAAGTGGGGTCTCGCTTAATTTCCCTCGCCGCAGCGTTTCTTTCACCTCGCAAGTGATAGAGCGGGAGATACAAACCTGCTCCGCCATGGCCCCAGGGTAGAGGTCAGTGGCGACATCTAACCGAATACGAAAGAAGGAATGATAGGAGTTTTCTCCCATTTGTCACCACTTCAAAGCCGGTTCTGAGAAATCTTACATTTACAGCACAGTGCATTTCAGTGTCGACCCCACCACGTTCCACGACGACTCTCGTCCGACTTGAATTTTCATCGAGGTTTCATCGTCTCAACGGAATTGTTTTTGTGGGGCCAAATCGAACCTCGTGCTCGAGGAGAACTTTCCGCATTCGGAGCCGCAGGCTTTCTGAACGCTTCACAGCAACTCTATCGCGTCGGCTTGTCCAGTCGATGCACAGAAATGCATTGCTGTACTGTGAAGGGCGTCTGTCAAGTAGCGACCCCTCGTGTTGGCCTTACATCGTGCAGTGTTGGCACCTGGTTTGGTAATTTCCATGGCTTTTTCATTTTTTAATTATTTCTTCCATTTCCAAGCTTTTCCATTTTTTTTTATTCATTTCCAACCGGTTTAGCCATTAGTGGAGTGCAAGAACCACAATGTGGTTTTCTCAAGTACTCGAGAGCGACTTTTTCTACAGCACTCGTTCAAATGTAAAAGTCTGTTCGGTATGAACAGATGCGATCGTGGCTAGCAATTCTGCGTGGCCCTCCCAGAGAAATGTGTCGAAACATACAACTATATGCAGAATCGTTCAAAAATGCGTGTTCATTTTTCCAATGACGTCAATTCAATCTCATCTTGGTGATACGAGCTCTCATCTGGGTTGCATTCCTGTTGAGGAAAAATATGCCTTTTCATAGCAATTGCTTCTATAATAATCGTTTCATAATAATAATCGGCATCTCATCGCTTGCGATGAGATGCCGTTTTGTTGGTATATCGGTATGCATTGGGCAGTCGAAAGGAAAAGATACGGGCAGTGAAATCATGCCCCCCCCCTCCAAAAAAAAATAAATCCTAAGGAAAATGAGAAAGTTTGCTATTTTAATGTAAGGAAAACATTTTGCAACGGAAGATGAAAGCTATAATTGCGTCTTCTGACTTCATGGGTCCCATTAGATAGAGATCAACTAATGAAGTGAGATTGTCCTTGGGCTCGATCCAATCGGTGCCCAAAGTCAAGAGTTAGAGGGAAAGTTTTTTTTTATGAAATGACTGAGCTACAGCCCTGTTATCTGCATGCACTCGAACAAACAAGGTTTCCACAAGAAAAGAGAGATGGCGGATGAATCGCTGTTGCGAGTCATCCCCGTTGAGTGCAAGAATTCAAGGAAGATCCCGCATGAGCTTCGCGGAAGCAAGTTCTCTCCACCCCGTGAAGGTGAATTTTCGTCAAAAACTTCTCAGTTTTAGAGAATTTATCCCAGTAGACCACAGGGTCGGACTGACCCTGTGTGCATGATTATTATGCTAATATGAAATCTAATTCGTATCTCTACGGATTTGGGTGACATGCACCAGATCCATCTACAGTGAAAACTCGTTAACTCGAATCCTGATAAGTCGAAATTCTGCTTATCTCGAAGTTCAAAGCTTGGTCCCGGCGGAACCCCATAGGACACCATGTTAAATGCTCAGTTTAACTCGAATTCGCTTATCTCGAATTTCCGGATATCTCGAATGAAATTTTCACTCCCTATAGCGATTTTCTCACGGTTAACTCGAATTCTGGGTGAGTAGGGGGGAAAATTCTTCTCGTGGGACTTTTCGATTTTTGAATAGAATGAATGACAAGAAACTCGTTCGGGAGGATGTTCTTTTGTCTTTTTTGTTTTGTTTTTCTGCTTCTCCCTCCTCCCACACAGACGCCTGTGGAGAGGATTAAACCTGAGGATTAAAACCAAGAAGCTTCGGCTATAAAAAAGCAACCTCAAAAATTCGCTCTGTCTCTCTATCGCTCTCACTCCGAGCCATTCTAGTCATATTCTACTTCCTTTACGCCATTTGTGTGGAATGAGCTCACTCGAGAGGAAATTGAAGACTCTGACGCTCGAAAAGAAGGTACACTTGATTCGGACTTGCGAAGAAGGCCAGCTGAAGAAGAAAGGCATCGCAGAGAATTTCGGGATTCCTCCCTCTACTCTCTCTACCATTATACGCAGAAAAGTTAAGGTTTTGAGTGCACATGAGAAGCGCCTATTTACAGCAAGTTGCAGGAAAATGAAGACAGCCAAGCATGGGAACGTAGAGTTCACACAGTGCCAATCGACTTGTTCGAGGCAGTAGGGAAATTGGAGGACTTTCACTTCTCTATTGCAAGTTCTTTTACAAAGCAAATGAAGATCATTGATTACATGTCAGAAATGGATAAAAACCGAAAGAGCCCCAGATGAAAGGCGTTGCAATAAATTAATTTTACATATGAAGTTTAAAAGTTTCACTCGAGATGAATAAAAGCTAATTATAATGGGAAGGTCGTGAAATTGGAATAATCGCCCTCTGGTTATGCTCCTTAACGTGAGATTTTTTGGGGGGGGGGGGGCGATTCCTGATAACTCGAACTTCGGATAACTCGAAACGATTTGCCCGGTCCCTAAAAGTTCGAGTTAACGAGTTTTCACTGTACCTTTAAACTCATCTTGTTTCATAATGGGCGTCTATGGGAATAAGATTATCACCGTCAAACGTATTTCCAAACTATTATGAGATCAGATTAGTTTAAGTTAAACAGATTTGGTGCATGTTACCCTTTGTCCCTTCATTTAGAAATGAAGGCAAAATAAGTGATGAACAAGGGCGATTATGTGGATCGGACTGATTTAAATCTTGTGGAACTTTTGTGGTGCCTTTTGGATGTAGTTCCTTTATTTCCCTCAAGGATAAAGCCTGAAGTCTAAAGAATGGGTAACAAAACTTGGAAGGGAATCGACGCACTTGGAAAGCCTGTTATCTAAAGCATAAAATAAAAAAGAAGGAATATGCCTTTCTCCAGTCTCTTCTTTTTCTTGTGATTTTTAAGTTGAAAGAGGGAAATTAAGATGGCAAAGATGGACTTGAAGCATTCCTAGGCTCCGTCGTGAAAAGTATGATAGAAATGTTCATGGAGTTGAATCTATTTATGGTTTCAACACAAACGCGGTTGGAAAGACGAAGCTTATTGAAGCTTTTTGTCCCCACCCTCTTTCCGCTTCTGTCTCATCCTGTTTGCCTGGAAACGAGACAATTTCTCTACTTTCCCTCCAAACCATCTCCTCTCTTGTGGCTTCGTCCAGCGGATCTCTGAGCGAAGATGCGAATGATGAAGTTGCGGTCACGTTCCTCCGAACTCGTCCAGTCCAGAATTCCCATATGCATAGGACTCATTCAGGACCCCAAAAGCAATAAAAGTCATTCCGTGACGCAACGACCGACCTTTTATCCGATGTCAGTCGTGGCAGCAAGCGTAAAAGGACCGGCGAGAGGGGGCAAAGGGGAAGAGGAATAATATCTGGAACGAGGATCAAATGGATCCGTCCATGCAAGGACAGGTTAAACCTCGGTCATATAGATTCTCATCTTCATCCACGGGGATTTTATTTATGTTTCTCCGGATCCCGCTGTCCCTCTATTGCGTGAGATGGAAGAGATTAAAGCCTACACTTCCCGCCCCCCTTCACGCCATTCATCATAAACTCCGGTTATCTGGCCATCGGTCCCTGGATTGGATCACGGGCTTCGCGTGAAGACGCACTAAAGCCACCGTCCTGGATACCCCGCGGTTTACCTCGATCCGCTTTCGATTCCCTTCGTCGACCGGCAAGTTTTCGCAACGTTACCCAGAATGAGTCATAAAAACGACGACACGCCATGCTTGGCAGCAAACGTATCTATTTCAATCGCTCGAGATTCTTTTGTTGCTGTGCTCCGTGAAGATTCCGGTCGGAGATGAAAGGCAAAGGTCGCCCTATCGAAGGCGAAGGCCCGTCCATACCACTCACGAATGACGGAAGTCGTTGAAGAGGTGATAGAGAGGAGATACGAGAATACCTCCGTTCCACCTTTCATGCACTCGAGCGAGGTGAACCCGGTTCACGAGAGAGGACCGCAGGCATGGACCGCGGGCGAGGACCGCGGGCGAGGACCGCGGGCGAGGCTCCTCGGCGAGGACTGCGGGCGGCTTATGTAGACACCCGCCGAACGATGGGGCCCCTATCCCGCTTTTCAGCCAATGAGAGCCCTCCGTTCAAAAGCGAAGCAAGTGATAGCATCTTTGGCAATAAGATACTTCAGATGTAGCTCCATCACTTTTCCTGAATAATCTCTGTTCAGGAAATGCACGAGAAACATTATGTCCTATGCATGAAAGAGCGCATCGAAGGGATCCTTGGCTAATGTTACAATTTTTGTGCTCTTGTTATCAGTGGCGTGCCCAAGGGGGGAGGGGGGGAGGTTTGGGGGTCATAATCCCCCCCTTGGGGTCAATTTTACACATTCGATTCTCACAAATTTTTTTTTATTTCGCCACAAATACAGTTTGTTTTTTTCAGGTTCAGTATCAGGTATCAGTTTTTTTTAAATATATTAACCCCCCCCCCCTCTCATTAGGGTGGGTAATCAGTGTTTCATATGGCGCCCCCCCCCCCCCCATTCGGATTTCCTGGGCACGCCACTGCTTGTTATATTGTAACCTAGGCCTAACTTAGCTCTGTTTTCCTTGAATCAAAATAGGCATAATGCCCCCCCCCCCCACGCCACACCCTCGTATCCGTCACAAGGCCCCACAAGTCCGCCGAAACGATCACGTAATCGATCAGCGATTGCTGGCACACAGTACCAGTCCGACTATCTGACAGGGGGTCTCCCTGTGCCAGGTAAATTTGTGGATATCTTTGTGCTGGAAGAAGGTGTTGGTGATGGTCAGGCCATTGCCTGCACAGAAGTCCAGCAACTTTCTGCCACTACCATTCAGCGTGACTTCCCCAAATCGGCCGATCACACCACTCCATGTAGCATCGTCTCTCCCAACTCGTGCATTGAAGTCCCCCATCAACACGACGCGGTCGCCGTTCGGAATCCTTTCTAAGGTTCCATCCACCTCCTCCAAAAACGCATCGTAATCAGGCTCGCTGTTCGGCCCGTAGACCTGAACGACGGCCAAGACTCGACTTGCTCCAGTCTGAGGCGGATCAGAGCGACACGCTCGCTGACTGGGTTCTGGTCTCAGGCCAGGTGGTTCCGACACGTCTGCCGCATGCCCCCTGAAAGGCTCCCGAGAGGAGTCTTCCAGGCCGAGATGGCCGGCAAAAGACCTGTCGGTAGACCTCGTACAAGGTGGAGTGATTACGTCGCTCGGCTTTGTCACGAGAGGCTCGGCATCCCACCGGCTGAGCTTGAGCCTGTTGCCCAGGATCGAGATCACTGGAGGAAGCTCCTGGGAATGCTCGAACCGCGACCCCATTAAGTCGGGAAAAGCGGCCAAGAAAATTTAATGTAATGTAATGTAAAATAGGCATAATGATGCCTAAGTCTAAATCGACAAAAGTCGAATGACTCAATGATAAATAAATTTAAATATTTGGCTAGAACCAGGCATAGACCTAAATGTTAGACTGGTCCTACTAAATGATAGGCCTTAACTTTACAGCGTAGAGTTTACTCTTTGCGTTTATCTTTTCATTCTCAAACGGCATAGGCTATATACGCGCCGAATCCTTTGGCTTGTATTTTCTTCAGGTTTGGGGTAGTTAACTTCCTCACATCCGAAGGGTATTTGCCATGGTCACAGCACTTTCGAGTGAGCATATCACTGCTGAACCTTGTATAATTGTAAGCTAAGCCTATCATATACGTGTCTTATGCAAAAGACAAGCAAGAGAGAAAAAAAAGTCGTTCGGCAAGTAGGCGGGGAGCCTTTTAGATCCTGCTGTGTTTTTCCAGGAATTTCCATAATGCCCAGAAGAGCTGACATGATGACTCCGCCGCCACGTGTCCCGCCCACGGTCGCATCGGGCCGGGCAAGGTGAAGGTCATGGGGCACGTTATCGGCTGGAGGGCAGGATAGAGGCTTCCGTCCCGCTGCGGGTCACACGCCTGCGGACGCAACCTGCCCCCCCCCCCCCCCCAATTCTCCGTCTTTAGAGGAACCAATGGAACCGGTAAAGG
This sequence comes from Darwinula stevensoni, assembly GCA_905338385.1. Lineage (NCBI taxonomy): Eukaryota > Metazoa > Arthropoda > Ostracoda > Podocopida > Darwinulidae > Darwinula > Darwinula stevensoni. The sequence continues at coordinate 66,925 of CAJPEV010000195.1, read as the reverse complement.
CCTAGTGTCACTTCATCCCACAACTCTACCTAGTAGATAGGGAGAAGTTTCTTAGTTAAAAGTGTCATCCTTTGTCTTCAAATGTCTTCACTTTCGTGTGCTTGCAGGTGATACCTTATCAGGAGATTCATTTTGCGAGAGCGAGTGTTTTTTCTAAATTCGAAGTTGGCATAGGGACAGAAGCACTTTCGCCCCAGTAATGACGTCCCGTGTCGAGGTCGAACGTTCGTCACAAACTTTTTTGGGTGCATAACCACCTACTGCCCAGTCACTTACTCTGCTCCCTTTCGTTGATTCGTCCACGAAGGCATGAAACCTCTCAGAGCCAGTCAGGGTTACGGCACCCGTCGTCACAACGCATTTCACGCATCAACTTCCCTTCAAGCGAACAAGTAATTCAGCTACGCGAGTCTCTCTTGGGGTTTTACTCAACTTGAACCGGTTTCTCCTCTATCTTCTATTACAATCAAGTCGGAAGAACCTAGCACGGCTCTGCGTTGTCGTTTCCCTTAATGACGTTAAAAGCCTGGATGAGACCCCCCCCTCGTTAGCCTTCTCTCGAGCGAGAAGAGTTCCAACGTTTTTAACCGCTTCTCATATGAAAGTCCACATTTATATATATATATATATTTTTTTTAGCGCTTTCGCAGCTCAATTCCGAACTGAAGAGGATAACAGAAGAGTATAATTTGAGGCCTTTGCTCCATTTCCTTAGAGGTTTAGCCTCCACAATCGACTTTTGAAGCAATTAAACTGCTGGACATTTGACTGGATCTCTGACTCAAATATTTTTAAACGTGCTAATCGACTCAGTAAAAGTGGTTTTCGACATTTTTCCAGTCCACGACTTTGCCTTTCGCCATTTTCGTCTTCGACCACGAGGACGTTCCACGTTTACGATCATTCGACAAACGAGAATTCGACATTACGCCATTCGACCGTTCGAGAGGATACCATTTGGACCGACCAAAACGGCACGAATCGCGTTTATCACGAGGGTGTGGCTCTTTTGTGCACCTCATGACACGCTTACAATCGACTCGAAAGCCTCGTGCCGCTATTGTCACTTATCTTAGCCGCTGATGTGTGCGTTGACAGGTCCAAGTCTTTGCTTTTGCGATTCCCTCAAAATTCGCGGTTTTTTTTTTGCAATGAGGTTTACTGAGACCGTCGATTAATTGCCAGACTGATAACGGATCGGCGCCGAGTGACTATAATTTGTGATGCATGTGGCATCCGGCACATTAATGCATCCGGCATTAATTTCGACTGCTTTCTCTAATTTACTTTCGACACAGAAAGTCGTCTCGTCCTCGGGCCACGTCGATGCGAAGACGCGCAGAAAATCCGGCAGAAGCAGATTGCATCGGCATCGATCGGGAGGAGATGAATGCCCGTATCGATCGGTGATGGGACGAAAGAAAAAGAGAATATGACGTCTTCATCGATCGGGGGTGAATGATTGCCGCCTATGGATTCTCGAACCGTTTCGTCGATCGTTTCTCTTTGTCTCTCGGGCGATGCATGCATTAAGTTCTCGGCTTCTCCCGCGGGGAAACCAAAGGGGAAAGGGACCGTCATGGATCATAACCCTTCGGCCGAAATAATCGGGGACGTCGCGAGTAATGGATGAGGGGGCGTGGAAGGTCTCGATGATGAGCATAGAAGGCCTCGATGATGAACATGGAATGCCCGAATGATGGATTTGGACGGGGCGATGGAACCATGACGATAAATTCTTTTTTTTTTTAAATAAATATACTCAGAAGTAGATTTTTAAAAATTAAATAAAAAATGTTTAAATGCTTGAAAACGAATATCAAGCTTATCACGTTTGTGTGCTGGATAAAGAAAAATTGCGAATCGGAAGCATTTTTATTCTAGTGAAAACTTCAGACTCGATGATTGGACGCGTGCAAACTATCCTTCCCGAGCCGAGAGCAAAAGTTTCGCCTCGCTTTCCGAGTCACATCCCAAGACGACGACAATTGAGGGGCTGAAAGGGAAAGTGGTGTAGCTGCAACGGTCGTGGATGCTCGCCGCCGATTCTTTTGCTGGGGACCGTCGTTCCCAATTTCCACGATTCTTTCTTTTACCGTCTTCCATTCTGTCATCCATTGCCGACGAAGTATTACGTAATATTTGGGTCGATGGGCGTTCTCCTGACGCGTTCAGAAATGCGCATGCCAAATTGCGTGCGTCCATCTCTTTGGTTGTGGAGAAAAAAAAATCAAGAATCCAAACTTTCAGAATAATCCTTGTAAAGACGAGTATATTTCTTCGTTTTCTAGAAGACTTGAATATCCACTCTTCCCCTCAGGTGCTTGAGGAAAGAATCGCTCGCAGATAGACCAGTTTCCCTTCAGTTGAATCCAAACCTTGCATCGAAATGAGTTATTTCATCTTTAGTGATCAAATTTGACTCAATTCATGGCTGCGACGCGCCAACTCGGTGTAGGTGCGCCTGAACTGAGGCTATTAAAATAGCTCCGGTTGTGATTGATCTGCTAAAATCTTTTTGCTATGGTAATACGTGGTTCCACGATATGCTTGGCGTTCAAGAGTGTTTCCTTTGATGGAAAGGAAATAAAAACTCCAATAGAGGATAATAACAAAAACTTTTGAAAACTTTCAACTGCTTGTATGCGAAAATACTTTATTTTCTGGAAATCGGGATCCATTTTCATGCAGCCCGATCGAAGACTTCAATGTTGGCTTTCTCACGTCGCGAAAAAAATCATCGTTCATGAATTTTAGATCATAACTCATTAATTCGAAGAATTGTATCGACTTGAGGTAAAATGACTGATTTGGCTGCCGAAAACATTTTAAAATGTGTTAGTAAGGTCCTGCGGTTCCTGTAAGTTGGCATTCCTGAAGTAAAGGACACAGCACGGTGCGTAGTGTGTATTCCTTCTTCTGGGAAAAAATTCCTTCTTCCCGCGTTTCCCGAGATGAATTTTGGTCGAGGAACGAAATGAAGATGAATGGGAAGAGCGACAGGCAAGGGATTAGTTTAGTACGGATATTCCCGTCTCCCGGGAGTCACGCATTCCCGAGAGGGCTGGGAGATAAAGGATGTCTCCTGGGGTTCCGTGAGGTTTCGTGTCTGTCTCTTTCCGATAACGTCCTTTTCTCTCTTATCGCGGCGGAAGACGTGACACATCTGAGGGAGGGATGCCATTAGTCTCGGGGACAACATTTCGGCGCTTCTGTTCCTCACTTAATCTATCGGTGACTTTATCGCTTTTCGTCGCTCGAGGATCTGTCATCGCTCGACGATCGGTTCGCGGAGGGAATTTTTTTTTCGCTCGTGCATGCATGGGATGAATGCGTCTTTCCGCTGTGAAAAGAGGTGCGTGTGAAGTGAGGGTGGACCAGGCCATCGCACGACCTCGGCACACAGAAATCGATGAATGGGGAATCGTCGAGACTCTTTCCACGAAGGCCAGAAGGCCTCGGGATGATAAACTGGTGTGAATCGGGGGCGTGGTGTATGTCGATGAAGATAATGACTGGTGATAACGGCTTCTGCGAGCATTCAACATGGAAGGCGCTCGTGACGGTTTCCATTAGTCCCACGTCTGGGGATAATGACTCAGCCACCCAAGTGGAACTACCTACGAGTACAGAAGCCGATCTCGCTAAAAGCAGACGGATGGCATGGAATCGGTCAGCAGGGGGCAAGGGGGAGGAGGGCAGGGGGGCCATGGACCCCAAATCACAGCGTCGTGATGAAGGGGCAGTTGTGAGGATGACTGGGATATTACGGGTTGGGGATCACGGGGTCGATCCCGGCAGATTACAGCTACTTTACCTCATTTCTTTCTCGGGGCTCGACTTCTCGATCCGTTTACTCCACGGAGTCGGACGTACCGAAACAAAATCTCTACCTTCGTCCTGTTCTGAACCACTGAAAAATATGTTGAAACAATTTTTTTTTCGCTCCTTCGTCACATTTTGACTCACCTGGTGAGTTTTCAACTAAAATCGGCGCAATGAAGCAGCCGTTCGAAAAACAAGCAGTGATTTTAGTTATTCTCTCTTGGGCATCGGAGAGGTTTGCTTTCCGAAGAGGTTCCGAAGTTTTCCTCCCGCTTTCGTCAGGGAAGAAGATCCAAATACATTTCTCTTCCTAGAGCTGCTCCACTTCAACATCCTTGTATCGTTGCAACGAAAGCGGGGAAAGACGAGAGGAAGGGGAGGAGGGAGAGGGAGAGGGAGAGGGATAGGAGTAGGAGGAAGATGAAGAGGGAGGGGAGGGGAGGGGAGGGGAGAGGAGGGGAGAGGAGGGGAGAGGAGGGGAGAGGAGGGGAGGGGAGGGGAGGGGAGGGGAGGGGAGGATAGAAGGGCAGGGGCGCTAAGTTGAGGTATGTAGAAAGAGGTTTGGTATTTTCTTTTTGCAAACTTGATTGTCTTGTCGTGACGACCGAACATATACATGGTAAAATGAGAAATGATCCCAGCACATGCGATTCCAATGAACTTGACTCGTCTTGACGTTATTCCTTTTAGGGATCTAATGAGCTAGTGCTTACAATAATAAGAATTCAGTGGAGTTCTGCAGTTATGAATGCTTTACTCGTCGCAGCACAAAATGGGGCACCTCCATTGGTTCCTAGAAGTGAATTTTACCCTAAACATTGAAAAGAACTTTCAAGGGAAGATTCCAGATTCTCGCCGAGACCAGTAGGAGTGGAATGATTGCGACACGGGAGATCCCGATTACCTCGTGAGATCATTGTGATCCCGTATTTTGTTTTGTCTTGGGCAGCAATGCAAGACGTCCCAAAATATCATGGAAACGTGAGAAACGCCCAGGTGACCTTAGAGCAAAGACTGCAGGGTCCGGTCTTGGGATTTGCAATAATCGAAACGGAGCTGGCTCGAAGTTACGCGGGCTTGAAAAGAAAAATTCGGTTTCAAGTCACTAGCCTTTCGTAGAATGTATGGAACTTCTTTCATGGACTTGAAAGGAGTTCCATACACTTTCCACAGACCTATCTCACGGCATACCCTTTTTGCAAGTGCTTCAACGTTTTCTCTCCGAAGGTTGAAGAACTCGATTCATTGGAATACCCGCTGAATCGAAAAATTACATTCTGGATGAAATTGAATCGAAAATACATATTTGAGACGAGCAAGAAACGCTGGATTTAGAGCCGATTTCCTCTCCTTCCGCTCGCTTGATGACTTTTTGCACTCTCACTTCATCTTCATCCCGTGATGATTAAATCGCTGGGCGTGCGGGTGAAAAATATCGCAGGAAGATCTAAAGAAAGCACGCTTCATGATCGGACTTTATCAGCTGCCTCTTGTTAGTGTCCTACGAGGTGCACGGAAAAAATGCCTCGAAGTGCGGGAAATACCGTTTGGCTTCTGAGGAAAATTGGCAAATGAATCTAGCATGGTGCCGAATGTTGGTTTTCGTCCAGATTAAAAAAATCGGTTCTTTCGCAGTACGATTCTCACTTCATCGAGCGGAAGAATGGCTATCTTGAGCATTGCTGGTAATCACACGCAATGATTCAGGAACGATGAACTCTTTTCAGTCTCTGGAACCCAGCGATGAATACCGTTAAAGTTTTTTTTTTCATCGATGACGTCAGGCCGCAGGATGCTTTGCTCGTCCTAGCATCAAAGTGTTCCGTCAGACAATGGACTCTTTCGCTTTAATCCGACGAGTGCTCATTTGGGACTTAATCATAGTAGCGATTAGAAGCTCCGCTTGCGTTGGGTGTGTCGGAGTTTAGTGAAAAAAAGTCCGAACTCGACTGAAACATTGTCCCACCAGAATCACTATCATTTTCATGTACAATCTGTTAGAGCCGAATTTTTCTTATCATCGTGGTTTGTTTTGTTTTGTTTTGTTTTGTTTTGTTTTTTTTGTTTTTTTTTTTTTTTCTCTTCTCCAGCGTCATCATTGGTCGTGAAAAGACTTCCGAGCTTCCGGAAGGTTCAGTGACTCCGAAACTGCAGTTCAGTTCCAGTTCATTTCTAATTCCGCAGTATTTCAAATGCGTAAATTCAAATGAGTAAGAGTTTGAGGTTTGTCATGCGAGTAGTCGATGGTTCCACCATAGCCTGAACTGGAACCGAACTGCAACTGACGTACCGTTTTCAAATCAAGTATTGAAGAATATAAAAAAGACTTAGTAGGAAGAATTTGAAAACTGGCATGAATGAATCGTGACGCGAGGTAGAAACTATAGTTTTTTATTCGTTCATCCAGGCGAGTCGTGACCCTCGGAGGGGGGCGGGAAGGCGTTGAGTGCGGTTCTGGGATCCAGACGCGAGGGTCTGGCGTCTTTTCCCTCTTCCGTCGTTCCTCTCTTAGCGTCGTATACGCGGATGAGGGCGTCCACTGCTCGATTCAGGTCCTCATCGGCTGACTGCAAATATATCGGGTGCAATTATTTAATTATGAAGTTAAATCATGCTAAAACTATTGTGAAGCAGGCACATCGATCTTGATTATGTTGGGGTTACAAATTAGTTGAGGAGGATTTGTCTAATATTTTCCATACTTCAATCTTCCATGTCGATCACTGAAAGTCAGAAAAAAAAATCGAAAAGACTGTTTGGGTGTGGCTTCTGTTCAGGCAAGGTCGACGGCTTGCGGAAAGAAGGCCAATGCATTGTTTCCTTTTTTGTTTAAACCCTCTCTAAAATGAGGAACTTGCTGATCAATACCTGAGAAACAGGAAGCTCTCTTCAGGCTCCAGACTGAATCCGATGATTAATTAATTAATGAGTTTTTCATAGAAGCCGCATCGATGCGTTCCCACAATGACCTCCACTTAGAAGTTGCTTTTCAGAATATGGCGAGAAATGATGTAGAGAAATCGATCAGACACAAAGAAAAAGGAAGGCCTAATCCTAACAAGTGCCTATTCCTAACGAAGCCCATTCCATGGAGCCTCCCACAAGTCCTCCCTTTTCAACTGCAATTTCTGCACGGGTGAAACGAAATGAAAGCGGTTCACGGAAGCCAGCAACTCGCGACCCCAAATTTGTGTGTTCCCTTGAAATTGAAAGAGAAATAGAGTAGAAAACTTGATGGGAAAGAATCCGGGTCTGCAGGTACGAGGGTCACTCAATAAGTTATCTACCTGAATAAGAAAGAAACATCAGAGGGGAAAAATAACTCATGTCACAGCAGGCACAGGCCTGTTGCTCATCCCTTTCATATTCAGGTAGATAACTTATTGAGTGGCCCTCGTAACAGTGAATGTGGTACACTGTTGAAAATATATGCACGGTGTATAATTTAGCAACTTTATAGTAGAATTCTTACTTCCGTGACTTCTTGTAAGTTTTATTATTTCTACTAATATATCCCAGAGAGTAAGACCGATCTTTTCTTGTCAAGAATGAGGAGCATCGGATTTTTTGTCTGTAATATTAATGCAGGGAGAAATTTCCAAGGAAGCCACGGACGCAAGATTTCCAGTGCGTAGCTGGTATATTCTGTTATTTTTGCCCAGTCCTTCCAATCTAACCGATCGATCCAGAAACGTCGATTTTTTCATAAAATAATGAAACTCGGCTCAGAGGAGAACACCTCCCAAAGCATAACCAAAGAGACGTGAGAATAACAGCTTTATTCCGTTCCTCGAACCGCAGGGAATGAGAAATCACCTCTAGCTCGAATAAAAATTTCCGCATCAGGTGAATAAACTGTTGCGTATCATTCAGGCGAGAAGCTCCTCTGTTATCCACGGTATAATTTCAGCGGACAGGCAGTCAGCTATGCCAGAGAACGTGTTTCTCTCGATCGGGGGGGGGGGGGGGGGTTGCGACTAAGTGGTTTTAATGACCGTTCCCCTCTGCAATTTCATTGCTTCGTCTATTTCGAGTCGTGTGAAACGATTTCGGTTCGCGAGCATTGGTTACGACTACTACTTACTTACTTACTGACTTACTTACTTACAACCCTTAGGAAATTTTCTTATGCCAGACGATTATGTTTAGCATGGAATGTTCATCATGGAATATTCGGACTCGCCAATATTGAAAATCTTGCTGTTCGTGCTTATTGCAGTCAATTGTGGAATAGCTGCATCATGCAAACGAATCAGTACTTAGAAGAGTACCTCTTGCGAGACGGAATCAATTAATGAAGTATGGAGAGACGTGATTCATTAAGGATTTCTTCTTTTTTTTCTTACATAAGCAAGTATGCTTGACGCAAGACCGATGGACCGAGGCAGACAGACTCGAAAAATAAAGCCTCATCTAGTTTTAGACTGATTTCAAAACTGCGATTCAGTTCCAGTTCTACAAGTATTTTACTTGCATTAACTACAGTTGGAATTTCGTTTTGAGAGTAGTCGATAGTTGCACGGTGGAACTCGAGTCAGACCAAAGTCTGAACTGGAAGGACCGAACTGCAACTAAACTGCCGTTTTTGTGGTCGACCCAAAAGAATACTCCAAATGATATGTGGAAAAGTGCACGATTAGTTGTCAGGATGGTGCGACCGACAAAACGAAAGTTGCATAATGAGAGATTTGAATTTCTCGCCCTGATTCTTGCTCGCTTCACCGATGAAATCGCTCCGTGAACCGGCAGCGTCTCGCACTGATTCACAGACTTCGTCTGATTCGGATAATCGGTGCTCCAGGTGCAGATCCCCTTCCGGTGGGGGGGGGGGGGGGGGGGGGGGGAGAAGGTGAACGAGCTCCTCAACATTATGGGTTTTTTTTTACTAGTGAATTGTAACGGAGTAATCGGTGAGATGCACTTGCAATAGGGGGCAGCGACCTCCGAGTCCAGTTTCTGTCTTCGCCTCACGATAATATTGAGAATTTTACGCTTTGGCATTGAATTCGGTAAAGGAGAATTCGTGCGTAAATGGAGACGAATCTCTCGAAAACAAGAAGGAAAATGTGGACATATCCCCACAAGAGACGTCTCGTACTAGTCGAGACCATTCCTCCAAATGAACTGAATTTCAGTTCCTGTCCTCCCCTGCTGTGTTTCAGACCCAAGGTGGAAAATCTCCCCATCCGCCAGGACCAGCTACCGATTTGTCGCAGGAAGAAGCTCGAGTCGAATGAAAGAAAATAGGTAATCTCAGGGCAACATTCTTCGTTTTTTTTACTATCCGATGTCATTCGAGTTCCCATGGCGACCTTGTGCCGGGAAACCGTTCCTTTGAGAAACCTCGCCGACCGCCCTCGACAATCGTCAGTCGCCGCCTCGCGTGACCGAGCATGACCGAATCCAGACCCCTCAATCCCTCTTCCAGTCCAGCCTCTACTTTTAGAGCCGAATCCGTTTCGGCTCGGTCCGACAACGCCGGACTGTATGCCACGCAAACCGGCGATAGTTTAATGGGTCCCATCACGAAATGGTTCCACAGAGGGTCAGATTCTCTGAACTAATTCGCATTTCGAAAGCTGCGTGTCAAAAGTCGGGGACATTTTTTTTTTTTGCCCTGGCGGTGGCATTGGGACTTCATGAGACTCGAAAATGGGACTTCATGAGACTCGAATAGGGACGCCTGGTTACTCGGACCCTTCCGTCGAAAGGGATTTTATCCCGCAAACAATATCATTCGCCCGACGAGCATTCTCCTGATGTCGCGTGAGAAGAGTCTCGCAGCTACAGAGGTGGCTGCTTTTGCCATGTTCATTCGTGAAGACCTGACCCAAATTGAGGTCACGAATGCTTTCCGATTCGGAAGCATTCAAATTCTCACTGATCGCGGATAATACACCTCCTGACGAATAATAATTTAAAAAAAGCAGACTCTGAGACAGATGAGACAAGAAATTCCAAACCCCCCAGATACAGCTGCATTGTAACGTTGCTGCCTAACGTTACCGGAATGCATTGACAATTTGATCTTATTCTCCTCTAAAGGGACCACAAAGTAGTGACGCCGGTCGTTAACAGCATAGAGTTGGAGTGCAGAACGCTCTAAGAAGAGAATCCGGACGGTTCCGATTTCGCACGCTGTTCATTCAGACTGAAGCTCGGGACGTACCATGGTGTCGCGGCCCTTCAAAAACTATACTCAAGGCAAAACAGAAAACTTGAAATTGGAAAAAGTGCTAACTGTATATTAGTCAAATCGGATTTTTCAGCTCAGATAGCAGTGCAGTATTCATCAAGCAACCATCGTGCAGATTGGAATCGAGGTCTTCGTTCGACCATTTCATTGATCATTTGAATGTTATTCTCTTCCTTGCCGGACGCGTGCTCGGAAAAAAAAAATCAGGTAGGACTTTTGCGAGACAGTTGGCATATCCTCGACCAAGGTAATAGAAAGTAAATACATTTTAATGTCTTCTGTACCTGAACGAGACCAGATACGTCACGTTACGAAGAATCCATTTCCACTTCGTCTTTTGCAGGAAGTTGGAAATGGTGCATATTAGTTATTAATTAGTTATAAATTGTGTAATAAATGGGAAGTGTCCTTAAATCGCACGAAACGGAAGCTGTAATGCATCTTGATCTCGGATTCAGAGTGAAGCCAATAATAAGCCTGCCTGTTGGAGGAGAGGTATTCACTTGGAGTCATGCGACTGCGAAACGAAAGGATGGGAACGAGGTGCAACAGACGTGGCAGAGGGACCGGAGCCAGTCGGAGATCCTCGAGTCGTCGAAGACGACGTCCGTCGAAGACACCAGCCGGGTGTCGCAGCTCTCCTCCGGCTTCCACACGAGGGGACCCAGGGTGAAGCCTGCGGAGAGACTGGGTGAGGGGGCTGTCGCTATGGATCCACGAGGGAGGCACCGATCTTACCGTTTATGATTCCATTCCCGTCACGGTTCTTGAACAGGCTGGTTCCTTTCAGTTCTAACTCTGGGTATCCCCTAGGATCTTCCGCCACTGCTTCCCCTGATTCTCTATTCCAAACACGCAGAAAAAAGTTCCTCTTCAAGGAATTCGGAGAGAACTTTTTGCACTCAAATTTCGACTCACACTGCATAGAAAACTGACATGTTCGTTGTCTTAATCACTTAAGCGTGTCTCCGAACAATGAACATTTGAATGCATGTTTGCAGGGGCGTAACTAAGGAAGCTAGAAAACCTAACCCCCCCTCAGCCCCAGGCAGGTGAATGAATCTTTAGTTCAAAGGATTATGATTATGGATGACATTTTGCATCCTCTCCTACTCGTTCTGGCACCCTTTTCCCTTCACATGCGCTTATTATAGACATGCAATCTCTCTCGGCTCTAATATTAGTGCATCATCACATGCAACAGTTTCCTATTCTTCACGTGAGCGGATTTGGATTTTTTTTTTACGAGGTCGCTATAAAGTCCCTATTTCCGTCTGAACTAATTAACGTCTCTACGACAATGCCGTGTCTCTTGCGCACTGCTAATTAATTATCGGTGGGTGCCTTCAATAGTACTTCGCTACGTACACTGACCACTCCTAACATCTCTTAGGTCCAGCATAAACTGTTCACGAGATGCAGTCGAGTTTCACATTCAGTGGTTACGCATCTCAAGTTGCTCATTATTTCGCTACTCTATTGAGTACGCGAGTGAACACCTCGGGTTATAAGTTAAGTATTGTGGCTGTGGATTTGCCTCTAAGTATTTCATTATTTGGATCATAAACTTCTTTTCTTTTTTTACCTTTCCTCGCACCCTCTTCCTGTCGTAAAGCGTGCATTCCTGTTCCTCACACTCTCCCTTCCCAACCCCTCTTCCCCCGGATAAGCAGTAGAGACTATGGTCTCTCCCCCCCCCATAAAAAAAATGTCCTAGTTTTCTCCCCTGCATGTATTGAATGAGCCTGCAGTATCCCGAATGCCGGCGATTAAGTAGAGAGAATGGGGCTGCTATTCCCCAAACGCCGACAATCTCTTTGACTTCCCTCAAGTACCTTTGAAAGTGCATGCCCCTCACCATAAAATCTTTAGGAATGGATGGGATTCGTGTGGGCAAAGCCGGGACTCAGACATTTTCAAGTTAGAGAGTAGAATTCTTCCATCTTGTTCTAATCGTACTTTCAATAGCCACGAATCTCAGCCACTCCGCTTGAAATTGATCAAATCTCATAGATCGTCCGGCGTTCTCACGTGTTCCTTCCTCTGATCTTCTTATGGATCTTCTTGGGCGGTCGTGGAGGCTCGGACGAGGAGGCTCTCGCGAAAGAGACGGGCGAGACCGGAGTGGAAGGCAGTCGGGGGCCGGGTCCGGGATCCGGATACCTTCGGAGGATCCGGGGAAAATCGTGCGGGGAGATGGGGTCCTTCTTCGCTATCGCGTGCTCGCAGTGCAGCGACAGGCATCCCGAGTCGATTTGGATTCTTCCGCGGGGTAGGAAAAGGGGTTTCTTCCTCATCCCCTCGTTCGACAGCAGGATCGTCGGCAGCGGGGTCGACAGCTCTCTGCCTCGCCAGGCCGAAGCCGATCCCATGTTCTCGGCACTGCAAACATTCCAATATCGTCGTATCTTTCGTGGACGACTCGGCAAGTTTTTATTGCTGGCGCCTCAGCAATTCTACACCGTCCGTCTTATTCAAAAGTCATTTGCTATTTTCTACCTTTGCTCTTACAGTTCGTAATATCAATTCAACTCCTACGTTCATGATGTGGTTAAGTTGTCCACGATGAAAATAGTATACTTTTTTAACCTAACATAAAATTCTGGCTTTGAGGCATGTTCTTCAAGCCAGTCGATTCATCAGTCGAGTCATGACTCATCCAAAAGTGAAAACTACAATATTAAAACCACTTAACAAGAGCTGCTATTTTTCGAGAACACCGTCCAGAAACATTGCTGACGAAGTTGTACATTATTGCCCCTCACACAAGCAACATAGCTAGCAATCGCGAGCAACATCGCCACTACTTTTTTGTGTTCCGACGTGCACTCGGCGCATTCCTGTTCTAGAAATTCCAGCAACACGTAAAAGCCAAGCAGAAGTAACAGATATTCAGATTTTGAGGACGGCTGGAATCTCCCTTACACGGGCAACCACAACTGGCGAGAAATAAGAAAAACTTGGGAGGGGTCGATTTTTGGCAAAGCTGCAGTGACGTTTCCGACAAATTTTCTGGATTCTTCGCACGACCATACGAACAAAAATGTCTCCGGAAACGTTGGGACAACGTTTCTCACAAAAACTTGATAAGTTCTCACGCCACTTCACACGGCGCGTATGAACTGAAACTACATTTCACGATACAACTAAGTATTTAAAAAAAAACTTGTAAGCTTTCCTACTCAGTTGAAAGTTACTCTTCGAGCTTCGAGCCGTGTACTATCCTAGAGGATTGACGATTCATGTATGGGATGCCTATGTAGGGTATGTTTTAACACGTTAAGTGAGAGGGCATTTGAACGGTCCCTCAAGTTTGTCATTAGTCGTGCCCTAAAGACCTATACTGGGTTGTCAAGTGCCCTTCCTTCCTGCAGCTGTCGGTAGTAGACTCAGTTGCTTAACCCTTTTAGTGCCACACGGCCGATCCATAGGCTTCATCAACTATATGTAGTTCCCGTGGCACTAAAAGGGGTAAGCCGCTCACTGACGGTTAGTATAGTTTTCTCTTCTACGCTCTCGATCACATAGCAGTGTTAGAGCCACCTCAATCTTCACTTCCCCGGTTGCTACACGATGTCCCTCCTGCCCATCAGCTAAAAATCCATTAAAAGAAAATTTTAAGCGCATAGGTGTGAGAGGGAGAGAGCTAACCTCCTGAGAAGGTGAAAGATGTGCGAAGATTGATGCGGAGGGGACGAAGGACTTCCCTCCATCGTGGGAAGGCGAATGAGAGAGGCATCCTCCTTCCCCCTCCTCCTCTCGTGAGAGGGACGGAGCCTAATGCGCATCCTCCCTTCCTATCTTCCCTCCTCACAGGGGGTGGGGGGGAAGGCTAAGGCCACCTGTAATAAGAGCGAGATTGTCCAAACGGAACGACGGCATCAGGATTCAGCGACTGGATCTTAATTAGAACCTATCAGACCTTACTTCTCTGACTTTTTCACGTTGTGCCCATGTAGGTGTTTGAAAAATATGGCAGTATTTTTTGCTTCTCTATTACAGTTTATTTAGATAAGTTTTGAACTCAACGTACTCGAAACTGCAAAGTTACAATAACTTTGCCTGTGCATAGACCAAAAAAGCAAACAAATTCTCCTGAAGAAAGAAATACGAAACGATATTATGGCGACATTTTCAATTCTCAATACTGTAAGGTGCCGATTGAAAAACTTGAAGGTTCGGGAAACTAGCAACACGCGCACCATAAAAGGGAATCGGAAAGTTCCTCAGCCCCTTAGAGAAAGATCAGGATGATAATGGATATGTAATTAGAGCTTGTCAAAAACTTCGATTGGGGGGAGGGAGAAGGGAAAGGGGAAGCGGGAAGGGGAGGACTAATTTCAGTGAGGCAGGCTCCCTCAGCAACGACCCTAAATGGGTCTTGGATGCTTTGCATGCTATAGGTGCTTGCAGATGGTTCAGCAGTCTATCAAAATCCTACAGTTGCCCCATTCAATTATTAGAGCTATTAACATAATTACTGAATTTTTAAGAACCGTGTTCCATTGAAGTGGCTCGACATAGGGACATTCTTGCATGAAGTTGACACTGTGTTTTCGACTGGGTTGTCGGGGTTGTTGAACTTACGTGTGCAACTACTCGCAAAACTTGCCTCTCGATTGATGGCTGTCATAACTTACATATAAAACAGAGGTAGGCTTATAACATCGAATGGAACTACGCCTCCAAAATCAAAGAAACGAGACTTGTGGTCAATGTGTCATTGTGTCATGGTCTTACTTTCAATGCTTCGTGCGAATGAGAATGCTCAGGGTCACGCAGAACAGAGACACCTCAAAGCGGCAAATTCATTTTTGAAACGGAAACCGATGTTTCGAGGACACAAATCCCCTTCTTCAGAATTATCTAAATGTGAATGAAAGGATGCGAAAAATCCGATAAAATAAACGATGTCAAAGTTGAAAGGGAGAAAGAAGAAAATGAACAAACTAAATGAAAAATCCAAGGGAGAACTGGAAAGAATACTTGAAAACTTTAATCCGCTTTATAAGTAAGATTGTAAAATGTTCGAGATAGTGATCGTTTGTGTTAAATTGTATACCAGTAGGTATGTTATACAGGGTGGGCCAAAGAAAAACAAAGCTGTCATTTTGGGTGAGTTGTCAATCCAACTGCAGGCTGCCAATTCTGGTAAAATTTGGCATGTGTATAGGGTGACACAATTCTGCCGTATTTTCCGCCTTCTGGTTCTAAAATTATAGGAGCAGTAATCATTTCCTGATGACCCACGACAAAATGGGCTGTCAAAAAGATCAATATGAACTTGAGGTGGTAGTGATTCGTGGAATCAGGGCGACCCAGAGGTTCCCTGGGGGCCCGGAGCAAAACTAAACCGGAGGTCCCTTGGGGGCCCCCTGGAGGCCTTTTGGAGGCCCCCTTGGGGCCCCTTGGTACGCGAGGCCCAGGGCAGATAGACCCCGATGCCCCCCCCTCCCCCATCTGTTCGGCCCTACATGGAATGCATGATCTCCTGCCACAATAAGTTAAGTTATTAGTTCATAAGCTCAGCTAGGCTAAGGCCAACCTACTTATTATACAATAAATGCATTTAAAAAAAAGCCTAGGCTAGCTCGCCGAATATTAAGCAGGATTTCAAATCTTAAATTTTTTAATTTTTCTTTCCTTTCGTATCAGTTGAAAGTGCATTGTCAAAATGCCTTACATAAGTAACGAAGATCTGGCTCTCATTAAGAAAGTTGCAACTTGAAAAATGATATGGTGCAAGGAAAATGATGAGTGAATTTCCCTTTTAAAAAAATTGGTCGAGGAGAGGGCTTGAATGTACCATCCGAAAAGTTGACAAATCTGGTAGCGAAATTTTAGGTTTAAATAAAAAAAAAGAACATTTATTTTTTGTGATCGAAAGTAAATTAAACGCTATTTTCACCACTTTTGGAATTTTGATTTTAAACTCAGCGCACAAAACCAAATTGAGTCACCCAATATGTCCACCAAATTTCATCAGAATTGGTTGTCTACAATTAGATTGACCACTCACCAAAAATGAGTTTTTTTTTGGCTCTCCATGTAGTTCAGTTTAGCATGACGAGTTTGCTCTTTAACGCGATTGCTGAAGTGCATACCCGTCCAGCCGTAAATTTTCGGCGCAATTTTCGCCTCTCCACCACACCCCATCATTATCTATAAAAACTAGTTCTCATGAAAAGAAATGCAACCGATGTGATGACAAGCGAAAATTGCGAGTCACTTGTCTGAGAGTCACCAGTGTCCAGCTCGGGAGTCACCTCTGATCTGTTCTCAGATCGAAAACCACTGGAATTGTTGGATGTCATAAACAAGCGCGATAGCGGCGAGGCATATGATGATGGAAATTTGGATCTGAAATTGCTATTCTGAGCAGCGATTTCTACTACTGTAAGGGGCAATAGTCATTTTATGAAGGATATTAGTTTCATACCCCCTCCAAAATAAATAATAACAATAATAATAAATAAAACAGAAAATATTCTCAATACCATCATGGTTGATTTCAAAACTGCAGTCCAGTCGCAGTTCAGTTAAGTTAATCCATTCCTGTCCCAGAAGGACGATTGAGGGAAGATTCCCTTTCGTTCTCTAACTTTTTTCCTTTGCTAGTGCCTTCTCGTTCTGTGCATTTATGGTCAATCGCTCACTGCTCAATAATGAAAAACTTTGCAAACTACGAACAACTTTGCAAAAAAAGTCCAGATAGGCTCGTCCTCGTGTAAAATATGGCACATATATTCCAAACGTCTAAACACGCTGTAGCATGTTCTATTGGATTTTGCATAGTGACTCCGGATGAAAAATGTTTGCACCGCACCAGTTTTCGGAATGAGGTAAGGTGGTGGGAAAAACTGTCAGCATAAAATCGGATACCGATTCAAACAGGAATCCCACGTGGTGCACTGTAACTGCTACGAGAGGTCTTTCGTGAGACCCACAGAATGCTTGTTGGTTCGACAGGTGTAGTCCTACCACGAACCGTAGTTCAAATGCAAAAAAAATTCAATACAAAATTTGCATCCTTTCAACTATTTTATTCGTTCTGTACATGCGTATTTATTGTACCATTTTAACCCTTTTAGTGCCAGAGTCGATTAAATAGACGCTACGAATTTCGTTTAAAATTGCCATGGTCAAAGGGTTGGTGGTAAAAGGGTTGAAGATAGAGAGGAAGTACGATCGAGCGCTCTGACGAAAGAAAACCCTCAACCCTTAACCCTTTCAGTACCAGCTCTTCGACTAAGGCATTTTAAAACGAAATTCATAGCGTCTATTTAATCGACTTTGGCACTAAAAAGGTGAAGAAGCAACCAAACTGCCAGTGAGCTATTTCTTAAATCCTGAAAATAACTACAAGTTAATCAGAGAAATCAGTCACCTTCATGGGAATATAAGACGGAGAAGACATCAAATATTCTCCCTACAACCTGATGCCAGGAATTCTCCACCTGCAGCGTGGTGCTGTGAACACTCGATGGATGAGCTTGACGATCCAGGCGGATAAACAAAGAAGGGAAGGGCCGAGGCTTCCTTCCTTGATTGCTTTTTGATCCTTCCCTTGCGTGCGACGGAAATGAAAACTTGCTCCAATCCCCCCCGAGCCCTCTAATTTACTCTCCCCTACGGCTTGAAGCCCTCTAAGGCGAGCATGAATTTCCCTCTTCCATTTCCCATCTGCCTGTTACATGAATCATCGTGACTGTCAGCCTCTTAGCAAACGTACACACACAGGAATATAAGACGGACGAGAAAGGGAACCTTCGAGGAACCTCGATATTAGAAGCAGCGGGAGAAAAAATGGCTGAAACTCGAGACACCGATGATCATAGGTGCATGGATGGTGACAAGTCCTCTCAGGTGGTCACGGATGTATTTCTTTTAATACGTGGATCCAGGGCACAGCTTTCTTAATTATGTTCATTACTCCCTGCTTAGAAGTAAATCTACTCTCTTCCAAAAATGACAAATATATATTTTGGGAAGAGGAATCCTCACAACGCGAGCAAATATGATCGGGCAACTCTCGTGGGGACGAGACAAACATATTCAATTCCGTTCGATGTTGACATGCCACGTCATTCTGCAATTTCCAGATGCCACAAACTCAGGTTTGGTTACTGAAGAGGAAAGCTCTCCTGGAACCGTGCAAGACAATTTTTTGTTTAAGAGGAATTCTTGGGAATGCTCAATTCACAATCGAGTCATCCCACACTGCACATTTCTTCAGGATTATGAATCCGGCATTAGGCGTTCGTCTGAGGCATGGGCTTTTCGGCTGAGAGAAAGTAGATTTTAATTGGAAGGCGTCAGCATTGCTGCAAGTGGTCAAAATCGACAGAAAGATACAAAGCTTGAGAGAGTAGGCCGTCGGTTTCTGAGATTCAGAGTCCAAGGCTAAGGTTCCGCGTCGCTGCAAGAACTTCCACATCCTCCCAAGTCCCGGTTACCTGGTGCTCGGCCGATCTCAGCTCCTGATCGTAGACGGGCACTCCGCCGGGCCTGCAATCCAAACGTCTCGCATCGTCAGTGGAAACGAGAACGAAATAAGGGTGAAATGAGAATGAAGCCAACTTACGGGGACGCTCTCAGCTGGAAGGGTCGCCTTTCGTTTTCCACCTGTTACAGCAATCAGTAGCAACTAATTTATTAAGAGTGATCGACTAATCTAATAATACTGTAATTCTGGTGAGATTATTAATCGTGATGAGTCCAAGTCAAATAGGAATCAAATCAACCTTCTAATGGACTTTCCCCACTCCGGAACAAGCGTTATTCATCGATTGTGCACGTTAGGTGCCAAAAAAACGCGAGAAAGCGCAGTTAGATAAGATTTGATTATATATGGCGGTATCCACAATACTCCATCAATTTATTCCATTAAGAATGAGATGACAAAATGGACATCTGACTGATGACAGCACGCCAGATGACGTCTTTTCCTTCGCAATTTTGTGTCTTCAGCCAGATTCAAAGGGAATAACGAGACTAGTAAAGTTATAGCAATCGATCAAGCAACCGACGATTAATCTGATTAAAAATTTTGATCGATTAGCAGCCATAATTAGCAACACTTATTCCATTAGATGTCTCGGACAAGGACGAGGCCCATCCAGGTTGTATTATACACCCGATGAATAGCCTGTCTGAAAGGCTTTTCTGTCGTTTTTCCGACTTTCCTCTCTGCTTGCGGAACTCCGATTCCGACCTAAAAATAGTGCAAGCAGTGAAATTTCCTCAGTGGAAGCACCTGGGTGAACGACTTTACCGACTTTTGTTATGTAGTCCCTTCGTGCATGCATGGACTTTAGAGCTGTTATAGCTTTTGTTATATTATGTTATAGCTTTTCGATGCTGAATGAACGTGTGCCTCGAAGGAGTGAGAATATCAGAAATTTCGACACGCATATCCGATGCGATCCGTGAAGAGACGTTCCCCCCTCCGCGTGAATTCCCACTGGGACGGTCGAGCGTGACTCGAGTCTCTTCCGTCCGGAGGAGGGACAAAGGCGTCTGGGGTTTCGTATCGACCTTGACGATGTGGGCGTTTTTCCCGTTGCCGTGGGAGAATTGTCATTTCGTTCTAAAATAGAAGCATTGGGTTCACCCAGTGCTCCACCCCTCGTTTTTAGATGCGTTATCGTCGTCGTCGTGTGTCTCAATTTGACGCGATTTTCTCAAGATGGCCATTAGTTCCAGAGGCGCAACAAAAGGAGCGAGGGGGACGGGTCATATCCATCACCATGGGAGGAAAAAGTAAAAACGAAGGAAAAGTGGGTAGCATTATGACCGATTATGATAAAGCATAAACATTCGCTCTTCCCATTCGTCAAGCTCGCCATGCATCCCCCCCGTCGATTCTATTCCCAGTATCCGTCACCCCGCCAGGTTTAGTTCTTATCCCCGCGCCCTTTTAACTTTTCTGGTTGCAGCCATAATCGGTTCACCTAGCCATGGCCATGTGGTTTCTCTGCTCTCAAAATCGGCATGCCATCTTAGGGGCGACCGCCAGAGGGAAATAAAGTGAAATCGATGGGGCGGTCTGCGATCACAGAAACGTCTCACGCGACGTGGAAGCAGAGTAGGATCCGAAATGGGTTGAAAAGGAGCGCAGGTCTTTCCCAGGTTCCACCTTCTTCCTCTTTCCCCGAGGTTGCACTTTCCTCCTCTCTCCTCGAGGTTCCACTTTCCTCCTCTCTCCCCGGGTTTCCACCTTCCTCTTCTTGAATGCACCGCAAACGGGCGTAGACCCACTGGCACGGCAAAATGGAAGCGATCCTGAGCCTCCAGCACTGGCCCTCTCATCATGGCTCTCCCTTCCAGCTTCCTGCTGTTCCCCTCACCCCACAAGTGGACAATTCATTTATTCATAATTTAATTATTTTGATTAATTCATAAAAAAATGTTTACTTCATCACATGGGCTTCCAGACAACCGTGAGTCCCTTTTGAATCCGCAAATTCGCGCGAGGTGAAGTAGGGTGTACTATGGCCTAATTCTTTTCCCTTTTAGCTTCTAGCAGACTTATGCTACGAGACTGAGTCCGTTAGCAGCAAAAAAAAAAAAGGGGAGAAGAATCGGACACGTGTAATTTAAATCCATAACCCCATCTTTCTCTGATAATCCACATATGAATGGATATGAATGGAGAGAGAACTGAATCTACTGATGCCACCGGGAACTACGTAAGGACATAGGGCCACTCCTGTCTATCCCCATATTCTTATAGAATTTGGAAGCCTGTCGCGAAAGTTCCATTATTTCGTGGATGGATTTCAGAAATACTTCCGATTGAAGGCTCGGTCCGAAAACTCACGAGAGTCTCCAATGCGAGATGGCCCATCGCCTGCTTAATGCGGAGGATCAACTGTTCGTCGTGGAGATCCATCTCACTGCGGATGGTGGCGAGGATTTCCGAGTTCAGGGGAACTGAGCTGCCGGCTTCGGACTTGAGTCGGACTTGCAGGGTCTTGTAGTAGGCTGTCAGGGTCTCGTTTAGCTCGCGAGTGAGGTGACTCAGCCTCTGCTGTTCTGCCGTTGGGGTTCGTTTAGAGGGGAGGGAAGAGGGGCGATGATCGTCAACAGCGATCGCATCTTTTTCAGCCTCTTGGTTCTCCGTCGTCGCTTCGTTGCCGTCTGTGCCCTGCAGGTCGATGCACGATCTGATATTCTCCTTGATTGTATCTACTCGAATTATCGAAACTGCACTTCAGAAAATACTGGACTTTGATTTGATTTATGCACCGCGCTGGAATCCTTGTGCCATACACAGAACTACCTCGTCTTACCATGGAGTTCATACATTTACAAGACAATATTATTAGAAGACGAGGTAATGCACATCAATAAATTTTATATTTAAAGGAAAGTAATTCTGCCAAGTGGCAAGACATTTCTCGAAGAAACTAGTAATCATTTGTGGTAAATTATTGCACATGTATAAAAAAAAATTAAAAGCCTCAGCATCTAATCTCAAAAACACATGGATAATACGACGTGAATCTTCGGAGCTTTCAAACTCAGAGATTTCACAAATTTCTCAAGCTCAAACATTCATTTTCTTCTGGAAAGATAAAAATTTGTTAACGTAGAAACGCGAATCGCATTTGTCTTACGCTGGCGTTTTCAGGGGAATGCAGGATTTTTTCCAGTGTTTCCACTTGGGTGCGGAGAGCCTCGATTTCCTCCTCGCGACATCCAAGTTGGAGACGGAGGTCGTTCCGTTCGCTTGTCACTTCCCGAAGCTGACGAGTGCGAGCCCTGGGACGAGAACGAGTTTGCGTCTCTAAGTCACGGTGCAGAACGTTGTGAAATATGGCATTTTGTGAATGCAGACTTTTGAGCAGCCCTTATGAATTAGAAAAACTCCTTCTCGACCTCTGTTAACGATGCAAGTGAACAACATTTGCCTGCCAACCGTTGTGAATAAGATCGAAATGGAAATTTACATTCTGAAATTGGGAATGTTAAAATCTTGCTAACGTGAACGTAATATTTGAGCCTTTCTGTCGCGCGAAGACCTTGAAGCACTATTTTACTTTCTCTTTAAACCCTTTTCGCCTTTTTATCCTTAAAGAAAAGGGGTATTGTCGTTAAGAAGAATGATTAATTTTGGTCACCCGCTCGTGATAAGATGCAGAACGAATGAAGTCATAGATCACTACACCAAACGCGTGGGGAAGGCATCTAAGACATGGAGGGTCTCGTCCGCCGATGGAGAACGTGATTGCAAAGATCCACCAATCAGAAGCGACTCGATAGTCACGTGAACTTCTGTACAACGTCGCATGATTCGTCTTGAGTCATTTCTAGCGTGGATATCGCAGATGATTTACTCTGCGCTTGGTGATGCTGGTGCCATATCCAGTCACGCTTCGCACGGTCGCAGAATCTTTATGTCGCGAAGTCTCTCTCTATCCGAGACGAAGGATGCAACACGAGCTTCAAGAGAACCCATACTGGCCCAAAATGTCTGGCGCGTCTTCGATTTCTCACCACCTTTGTGGCAAATACGGGGATGTTTCTCTGTCTGCTGCCTAAAATTCAGCTGAAAACCTTGAATCATCCTCGCGTCAGCTAATTTAATTGCAAAAATATTGAAAACATGTGAAAATACAGTAAATCTTTACATGGGAGATTTGCGATTCACCAGATCATGCCATATCTGTATATCACTGAGTCGAAGATGCCCTCAGATTAGAAGTTGCTTGTACGCTTTCTGTGTTGAGATCCGCGCATGTCGCTCTCCATAGTTCCAGATCTGAACAAGATTTAGAACTTGAACGCTTAGCAACCCGTTCACGTCCCTGTTCTCAAAAAAGGTAACCAAACTTTTCTCCTACCAAGGTTAGCGGTTCCTTTTCTACAGATCCTCTTCTTCTTTCACTTACTCTTAAAGATGTTCTCGGAAAAACTGTCAATGAGATAGGCCTACTGCTCCAAGTCCCTCAAACTTCTCTTCACAGCTCTGACAACAGCATAAGTTGCAGCTTTTTTTTCATACCACTAATACTTCGTAAGGGGAATGCCAACTTCCAAAACTCCTACGGACGAGAACCTCAAGAGGAAGCCGGCTGGGATTTTGCCAGCCATTTTGCGAACAGGCCTGCGATAGCCCGACAGACACTTGCAATGCCTGCATCCAGCGATGCTAGCCATTTTCCGAGCATTTTCACGTGATCTATCAGCAAAATTATGTAGATGTCATAAATGACAAGAAGCACTCCTTACATGAGTTCCTTGCGAGTGCTGAACAGTTCCGGGTTCTGCTGCTTCAGTTCCAGCTTTCTCTTGCGCAGTTCCCCCTGGAGCCATTGGGATTTCGCCTGCTTTTCCTGGAGCACGTGCTGTATGTGCTGCCGAAGACCAACCATCTCGTCTTCTTTGCTTCGCATTTCTTCCCCGACAGCCTGGAACGAGAAAGCGATCGACCCAAGTTCTTTCTTGGTGTTTTTTGTGGGTTTTCAGTGTTAGGCTTCTTTGCTGAACATCGACTCTAGCCAAAAAAAGACAGCGATCTCTCTCAGCACCTTACCAGAAGTACTAAAAATTACCACTCAAACGAGGAAAAATCCATAGAATAAAGAGTGAAAAAAGTTTATGTGAACTTCACCATGAGTGAAGGTCTGTCAGGCTTGTGATTAATTTTCTCTCCTATCTACCTTCGAATCCCCATATTTTGGCCGTCATAGGCCCCAAGCTCGTTAAATGAGGCATTTTTTGCTGCATGATTATGAAAACCCTTTTATGCCTTTGGTAATGGTGAAATTTGTCTTATTGAAATCGGTATGGAAAGTGGGAGAGACATTTGAGTTCTTGGGATCTTGAATATCCGCAGTTGACCCTCGAATGACAAGAAAGGACTGGCCAGGAAAATGTGAACCGAAGACGAACCTGGATTTTCTGCTCGAGGACTCGAATCTGGTCTTCTGCGTCGTCTTTCGCCTTTCTCTCTTCGTCAGCTTTTGCAATAGCTTCTTGTGCCAAAAATTCAGCTTTTTCTTTCTCCGTGTCGGCTTCCTTCACCTACGAAATATGAGTTTCCGAGGAAGCATTCTCAGCGACTCCACGACAGATGATGCCTACCTTTGCTTCCAGTAAAGCCATTTCTTTCATCAATGCTTCTTTTTCTTCCTCGAATGAATTTCTCAGATCGACCTGAAAAAAAGGGTTGGTTTCCTTTCTTCTTATAAGAAAGCGTCTGACAAGAAAAACTGAAAGATGGCGAAGTTTTTTCCTATTACTTAAATTAGATGTTTATTGTGCATGGTCTCAAGTATGGAATCGCTGAGCGTTATACACAGGGGAACATACGTAACTACGGAGTTCCATCACCTGGACTTGTCTCAGCGCATTCAGCTCCTCGTCAAGTCGCCGTTTCCGGACGTCTGCCTCGGACTGGCGCGCCTGAGCCTCCCGGAGCCTCTCCTCCAACTTCAGCTTCTCCCTCTTCTCTGCTTCCAGTCGATCGGCAAGGCGGAGGATGTCCTGCTCGGCCCTCCGGGCATCTTCAAGCGCTGCCAGCTTCTCCGCCACCACGTAATTATTACTTTCTTCCTTGTCCTTCGAGGAGAAATCGGTGATAGTTCTATTTCTGTTCATTTATTTTGTTCATTCAGTTTGCTCCCTTTATCAATTTCAGCAAAAAAAAATAATTATTAGAAATTGCCAAATGTCCCCCTTACTTAAAAATTGATAAATTTCTCATTTATTTTACAGGGGGAAACAATTTTAAATTCATCTCAGGATACCGCATGACCCAACAGAGAGGCCGGCTGGATTATATTTGAACGACAAAAGCAGGTCAGACAACCTGAATAGCTTGTTGGAGAAGCAAAATCCTCTTGGGCATTTCCTGATACGTGGAGATGTTCTCCTCCAGCTCGCCCCTCAGTTTCCCTGGTTCCCTACAGAGCGACTCCAAGGCTCGCCTTTGCTCCTTCATCTTTTCCCACATCTCCTGCATCGAGGAGGACTGTGTGCTCGCCTATGATCCAATGCCATTGCGATGTCGATCACAACCAGTTCGTGAGATGAGTCACCGTTTTACCTTACCTTGCATCATTCGTTTGTCACGGATATAGCAGTTATGCCTTTCATAAGGGATTAGAGCGGACACGAGCTGGGAAGAGCTAAATTAGCACATGTTCCGAGATCATCCGAGATTAAAGTAAGAATGACTGGTAAGCACAAAAATCTCCATGAATGTAGAGGATGAGGAGGAATTTGAAGGCACAAGCAGTAAGAAGCAACCTGACTTTTTTAATGATCGATTACTGAATTAATGGCGACAATATTTGTTTTGTAACGACTTGGTGTGATCATCAGTATCACATCTAAGTGCACGGGTGAATTCGATCCGAAGTGTAAAAATAGAAAAAACCTTTTCTGAGAGGTCGATAAGATCGCTCAACGACTTCTCCAGCTTCCCATCGAGACGGTGAACTTCGGCGGAGAGTTCCCTCTCCCTCTCCCCCGAGTCGGCGAGCGAGCGGATGAGACCCGCCTTTTCTTCCTGTTCCCGAAGAACTTCATCCACGAGGTTGCTGATCAGGGACTTCACCTCCTCCGAAAGACTTCGGCCTCCCTCCTCTTCCGGCCCCTTTCGAACCACAGTCCGGAGGCACATCCTCACCCTCCTCATCTCGTCCATCATTTTCTGAAGAGAGAAATCGTTTTCTAGTCACGGACTCCTATAGATGTTGCAAGTAGAATCTACAGCTTAGCCCCTCTACAGTATGCTCATGTACGAAGCATGTATACTTGTTGCTTGGGTAAACGGTTACCGTTGGGTTTCGGAACCTTTTAAAATAAATCGTTAAAGAGCCATAGATCACACTAAAAATTTTATGTTGCATGCTGTAAGCTTGGCGATTTCTTTAAATTCATCAATTCTTTTATTCTATGGAGTCCAGGGGTCAATTTACGTTTCTTTACAGTTAGAACCTCCGTCATCACCTTCGTATTCTCAATCAAAAGGTGAGATGTGGGAGAACATCCCACCTCAACGAGTCTCAGGGAGAACAGGATGAA
Source organism: Darwinula stevensoni (assembly GCA_905338385.1). NCBI lineage: Eukaryota > Metazoa > Arthropoda > Ostracoda > Podocopida > Darwinulidae > Darwinula > Darwinula stevensoni. Next base: position 40,866 of record CAJPEV010000195.1, on the reverse strand, counting down.
ATTCTTGGCCACTTCCAATTATGACTGCCAAGTTGCAGAAATGGGACGAGGAACCTTCAAGCGAACGGTATGCGGCACTAACATCCATGATGGGACGTGAAAGTGTATTCATTTCCAGAGACTGGTAAATCCCTGAGAAACTCATTTTGCGAAGGAAACTCATTTTGCGAAAAATGAGTTTCCTTTGCAAATAATGGCAGAACGCATGTTTCTATAACCTTGAACGGGATGGAAAACCTCTTCCATGCATCTGCTCCTATGCAGAGGGATTTTAGAAAGCCCTTCTCTTGTCCGAAATTGTTGCATACAAGCGCGAGTAACCATACCGTATTGTCTTCGGTGACGCTCCAGAGCCGATTCAGCAACGTTGGGATCCTCGCTCGCATCTGTTCCTGTTGCTCCTTAGCCTCTTGGAGGTTTTCCTCCAACTTCGAGACCCTCTCTAAGATCATTTTAAGGAGTTCCTTCTCGCCATCCAGCTGAAGACGCACGCTCTCAAGCTCTTCCTTATGTCCGCTGCTGCATCTTCCCAATTTTTCTTCCAGATTCTTCCTAGTCTCTTTTTCCATCATCTGGAGGTACTCGAGCTGTGAGAATTCACGTATATCGTTCATGGGAGAGCAACTCCTACTGTTGCCTTCGAGACTATACTCACACAGGAACGAATAAATTGAGAGGGAATGACCTGAGCTTAATGAGTCGGCGGATATGGCCCAGAATTCTCTTGGACGTTTCTTCAATGAGCATTAATGGGTCCCAAATTACCACAATATTAATCATTATACTGGGTGGCAACAAAAAATGTTTCACATTTCATTGGCCTATGTTTCATTGTTTATCATGGTAGAAAATTAAATTACATGTCATATGATAGACGAACTCAATAAGTTTTTTTTAACGTTGAGAAACATGTTCATACTGTTCACCATTCCTTTGGATAATCTCTTTGCAAAATACAGCAGTGTTTTCGATAACATTGTCTAGTGTCTTGTGTGTTATGTCTCTGTGCGCTGTCACCGCAGAACATTTGAGTTTATCAATGATGTGTAGATTTGTGGAGAACACCTTTTTTTTTAAATTTTTTTAAAAACGCTTACATTTGCAATTTTCGCTTGGTCTTGGCTATGAGTGTCAAGGAGCGATTTCAGCTGTTCTTCGTACACCGACATTGCTCGACTCATTCTCTCACGATTCTCCTGCACGGTCTCCCACGCTTTCGACAGGGCATCATAAACCTCCTTCTCTGTTTCGGTACTCTACCGACAAAGGAAATGCTTCCTTCTTGTCACGAGACGTTCGTAGAGACTAGAAATAAACTTTGAAGCTGATACGTTTAGACATGCAAAGGGAGCAGGAATTGATTCGACCTGGTTCTGCTGATCTTCTCGAAAGAGATGCGAGACGAGATCCCTTAATGCCTCAAATTCTCTCAAAAGTCGATCATTTCCGTTGAGAATTTCAACTGGGATACCGCTATCCTCCTCTTCGTGCATTTCGGCTCCAGTCTGCTCGACGTGAGGAACGGATCGGGACCCTTCGTCGTCCGTTGACACGCTTCCCCTGAGCCGAGACGAACATCCACAATCCACTGGGTCAAAAGTGAATCGATAGGATGTTGAGGAAGAATGGAAGGATGTTGTAGCGGACACTCACCAGAACCATCTCACTGCGCGGTTCATGTTCGATGAAGAGAACGCAATAAAAAATTTTGTCTCTTCCTCTTTGGGGCGATTTTAGGATTCGGATGCCATTGTCGGTCGCGTTTCTTATGCCTTTCGAGGGGGACTTGAGGAGAAGCTAAGAGATTTTGAAAAAGCCCATTGCTGCTGTCGTGAATGCTTCCATGAGAAGCAAGGGATTGCCTGCATGGCCAGCTTGAAAACGTCATTCAAGGATGAATTTAATGGAGCAACTCGTACGAAGGCATGATAAAGTTTTCTCCTTGATATGTAAAAAATAAGGAGCTTCAGGGAGTACGATTATATCCCAGCTCGAGTTGATCTCATTCGAACACCAAATGACTTTCATGTTAATTGCAAATTACGAAGGATTCGCAAGCTGTTTGGTTTCGCAATATGGAACGGTGGGAGCCATTTTAACTGTATTATTTCGTTTCAAAGCTTCATGAAAGTAGAGGAGCAAAATACTCGGTGATCCTAAAACGAACTTCCGCTTTTGCTTCCCTTCACTTCCATCTTATCAGATGCCAACTTAGATTTAAAATTCTAGGTCAGAAAACGCGAAATATTCCACAGATAGCTATGAACTGGCACTTCTATTCCGGCTAAAGTATTCTATTCTTGAACTCGGAGATATTTTTTAGAAATGAATTCCTTTTTAATGCTTCTCGCCATGAAAATCATTGTTCACTTCACAGCGAGGTTACGATGAGCAGTGACTGGAAAATTCTGAAATAGTGCGAAACAGTGGGATACCCTAGAATCCCCTATTAGGGAGAGGAGGGAGAGGCGGAAGAGGTGAGAGAGGAGGGGGAGGAGGGATGAGATTTCATTTCGCCTGGCGCTTTCTTGTGACAGCATTGTGATTGCACGTCTTTGCTGTAATGTGGACTCGGGAACAAATATGATCGCATGACCGGGGTTTAAGTCCATCCTTACTTGGGATTTTTAATCTGCGACTAAAAATCCCTTCGATAGAGTCCAAGGGACTGCATATGAACTAAGAACTATGCAGCAGTATACCCTGTGAAGGTAATTGTTGTAAATAATACCATAATTGCGCACACATAGAAAATACCTTCCACCCTGAAAATATAAAGCCAATAGGATTTGGCTCGGGTTACATGCCAGCCAAGTCTTATAATGTTGAAAAGTGAGCAGTAAACAAATAAATGAGTGCAAAAATAAGTATAGCTGAACATCAGAGGTTAGACCCCGTTCGCCCCTAAGGGTAGGCTTTGAAATTAGTTAATGGGCTCATCATAAAATCTTGGCGGATTCACCCAATTCACGCTTTTCTTAGGTACCCTTCTTTATGATAATTTTTTTTCATCTCCGAGAATTCCTTTATGACATTGCATTTAGTCGAAGGATTGAACGCACCGATGAGCTTTCCGGTGCGGCGAGCGCTCTCACGGTCCTTCCCCTCAATTTTCGCTATTACGACGAGGATCCTGCCCGCCCTGTCCACTCAGGTGGTAACTCTTCCTCCTCGTTCTTCCTCATTCTTCTTCATTATTCACGGTGCTTCACTGCAGTCTCTTCCTTTGATCTCGTCCCGTGATCGAAATCTCGCGGGCGTTGTTCGCCGTGGAAGGTTTCAAACTTTCCGAAGCGTAAAGATCCGTCCCGGGTGAAGCCGGGATGAGCGAGATCTGACTCGATGCATGCACGGGTGAAGCCAGATGGATTCTCTTCATAATGAATGGGCTAGGTCAACTGAAACAGGAAGATCTTCCCGTTGCAGTCGACCTAGCAGTTGATGGTGATGTGAGTTGAAAGCTCTGAAAGTTAAAGAGAGCGCTTATTCATATCCTTCCTCGCACCATCACTTGTCACCCCACGGCTACGAAATGGTCTACATAACTAGTCGATAAATAGTTGTTAATAAGTTGAAGTTAAACTGGCACGAAGGGGAAACCCAGCTTCGTGGTAGTTACTCGGGTATCCATTCGCGAGGGTGTCCGTAGTTACGAGAATTCTCCTAAATCCGTGATCCCCGACTTGGTGTCTCTTCAGGGGGAACGCGTTTGGGAATACCTTGATTCTCTTTAAGATTGCTTGAACCTGAGAGAAATCAAGCAGAACGGTACAATTTTTTTCGGACCCATATACGTCAGGAAGGTCGTGGAGACCTCGAACCGCGATTGCCAACCTCATTCAGAAAATCAGCGAATTTCATTTCCGGAAGTGAAAAAACCGATCGTTCATTCCTTCTAAGGTAAACACCGCATACCGTCAGCCAATCGAATCATATCGACCAACGTCTAAAATAACAGCGCGCTTCCACTGGAACGATTGCAAACCACTCGTTATCGTCGGGATCCGTTCCGGAAGGGCGATGATCGCCTGGTCCCAGAGCATGACGAGGCACGGGGCGTGTGGACGATCACCGTTAGGGCCATCGTGTGCAGTCGAGGGGCCCGGAGGATCCGGAGGGTGGAAGAGACGATTCCCCTTCACTTCCTCGCCAGTCGTCGGTTGGTTTTCGTCCTTGATCCACGTGAGTCTCCCAGAGTCACTTCTTTGTTTTTTGTTCTTGGTCTTACTTCGCTTTGGGAGTTGCTTTCTATTATGGGGAGTATGAATCGGGTGGGCTGGGTTTCAATCAATACACTGCACACAAAATAATCCGATAAACTAGTCTTCAAGCTAGAGGGTGGAAATAAAGGTGTTCATTTTACCAGTTAACACAAATAAATGCAAGTTTTAAAAAATTACATTAATTCAGATATGCATGAAACTTGGTGATATGAGAACCAAGACATTGTAAAATGCAAAATGACAATCACAGCCACAGTCTCAATAAGTCACGACTCACGACATAAGTTGGAAGTGGCCACTGCCATGTTCAAAGTATACTGCGGAATCATTCCATCCTAGTAAATACCAATCAAACTTATATGTTTTTAAGGTAAACTGGTAGACTAGGTGACTGTTGATAATATTTAGAATCGAGACCTACACAAGCTTGCGTTAAAAAGTGCGCGTAAAATCAGGGCTTTTTGGTGCAAATAGCATTTAAGGCAGCAAATAGCCAAAAAGCGGCAAAAAGGAAAAGTCAAGACCATCGTTTCTTCACATTTCTCTGTAGCTTTACTTTATAAAAAAAATCAATATCAAGAATTTCTCTCTCTCTCTCTCTCAAGCATCCATGCGGTTTTCGTTTTCCGCGATTCTTACGTCCTTGTGTGAATTCATGATCTTGGGGGACTACGTTAAAAGTGAGACGCAGCTATTGGGAGAGATGCATTTCAGTTAATTATTTTTAAAGCTATCAAAAAAGCTATAAAAAAAAACAGTCGAGATTATTATTTAAAATCCATCCTGAACGCAAAGAAGTAACACACGAGAAACTTCTGAGAAACCAATTCCTCCCCTGAAACCGCCTGCCGCTCTGAGCAGCAAATTCCTTATTTACTGCGACTTTCGATATTTTAAATGAACAAGGTTTATTCGCTTGCAGCACTGAAGAAAATAAATATAAAAAACTCGACTGAAGCCTTCCTTATTCCCCTGAGATGTCATGTGCGAGTTTTTTTTTTAACTTGAGGCTCGTACGATATTAGCTGGACATATTATTTAAAAGGAAATAAAGCTGACTCCCCTCGTTGACTTTGACGATTTGCAAAAGAAACTTCCAGAAATGTTCGATTACGTGCCTAGGCATCATCTTCCTTCTCTTCGGGCAACCGAAATGCAGAGTAGCACAGCGCAAAAACTACTGGACCGGTTTCGACAGATGAGTCCGTTGTACTGGTCCCATGCTGGGGGAATGCCCTCTGGGATAGTCAAGTATGATCTAGCAATGAATGTGCAAACATTTATTTAAAATCCATAACGCACGGCCTACTTAGAACAAGAACTGCTGGACCCCTGCCAGTAAATCAGGTGCCTGTGCTTTAATCTGAGAATCTACTTTTTTTTTGGAGCCTCGAAGTAGAAGTACTAATCCATTTTTCAAATTACTAAAAGCCATATGACCAAAAGAAACTGTATGAACCAGAAGAAAAACTGCTGGGTCGATTTCGACAGATGAAGTTTCCCTTGAATTCGTTTGCCTCTGGGAGTTATCTTTTGCAGGGCTTTTATATTAATCAAATTTTACTCAAAAGAACATTCATGATTCCGAACCCACCTAGAACAAAGGGCATGAATTCCCATTATTTTCTGCCATTTTTTCTAGTCCTAAGTACTGAACTACTTCAGAGAGTACAAAAAAAATACTTGATACCCAAGTGGACTAATACCCAAGGGGTCCCCTCAACTAGGCTAAGATTAATGAAAAAAAAATAAGAAAAAATGAACAAAGGCAAAGGCATCCCCCCCCCCCCCCCCACCTCCAACCCCCGCTTCCTTAGTCCTTGGCCAGTACTAAGGGCTGTGTACTCGAGGCACTCATACCTCCGCACTCTTTATTTCTACCTAAACCACATTTTAATAAGTCGGTTGAGCAGGATTTGTTAAGGAACTGTTCGTTTGACGGTCAGAAAAGAAACAGGAAGGAGAATCATGTACTTTCAGGTCTCTGGGTTGGGTGATGACACGCGAAATCCAATGCAATCGGACGTTTTGCCCCAGCGCTTCCATCAATCGAGTGTCGTTAACTACGTGAGCATGAATGCAAGTTACGAGCGTGGAAAATCTCACGAGAATAATTTCTCGTGACGAGCCGCTGTCATCACGGTCGTATGTCTCTTTTAAGTGACCGGTGTCGTTGGCCTTTTCAGGAGGAAGTACTCGGGGCGGAACTGCAAGCATGGAACTCAGGGTCGCGCTTGCGCTGGGAATCGCCATGGTGATGGTATCTGGGGCATCCGCAGGGATGATGCTTGAAATAATCAAGACCATCGGGCCGGGGATCAGCCGCATGATGGACAACCGCGACGGACCCGACAAGCCGAGCGAACTGGACAATTTTATCACCGGCTTCGGAGACGCAACGGGACTCCGAGGCGGCTTGGCTTGGATCAGTCACGCTCCGCACGTCATCATTCCCGCCCTCGTCAGTTCCATTTCCATTTCCTAATTTGCATGCTGCAGGCGGTGATCCGATTCGCAGATACAACGGTTTCGATGGGCAAATGGACTGGGTGTCGCCCCGCTGCACTTTTCCCTGATTCTTTTTAATTGGTAATTCTGTAACTACCGTTACTCTTTCGATGAATGAATCCTATATCTAATCTTGAAAATCTTTAAAGGAGAATGATCTTTTCCAACGTTAATGATTGTAGCGGTCAGCAGCTGAAAAGCAAGGAAGAAGAAAACCGAACGTGTTGAAGTAGGCCAGCGCGCAGATTTTTCCGGAAACTTTTCTTGCATTTCTGGCCTAATCTCTCCTCCTGCTCTACGAGGAAAGCGAAAATCCCCCGGGAATCCAACAAATGGGAAAAAAATCTCCCAGACTTCCGCTAGTGGAAGCGACCCCCGCAGAGAAATAACCGTCGCGAAGAGAAAATGCCCAAAATTGTTCCATTCAAGTTCACGCCTGTGAATGGTATTCGCCTTAGACAAAGAAGCACAAGGAGTAATAGCTGGGGTTCCGCTAGGCGATCACCGAGGCATTCAATTTCCCATATAATTGAAAAATAATAAGACTATGAAGCACTTAAGATGACACATTCAAGACTTATTTTATATTAGCATTAAAATTTTCACGTTTAGCGATGAATAATAATAATAATTTTGTTTTTATCCATTATGCTCAATTTACTTAATATTTTTCATCATATTATGGCACTCATTTTTTTGTCATTGAACTCCATCCCGCTCGGACTCGGAAACATTTCAATGAAAATTTATTTAATTTATTTAATGCAAAAAAAAAATTAAAAGAAAGAGAGAAAGGGACGTTGGGTTATTTAAGGTTTACCTTGACCTCAAATAGAGCAGAAAATAAAGATGCATGGCGAAACGGAAAAAAAAGAGAACGAGGATTTTGTTGTCTTCTCTGCAGCTGCGGACAGTTTTTTTTTCACTAGGCTTTTTTGACGTGCTAACATTTGGTCTTCGCAGATGAGATACGCCGAGAGCGTGGAAAATGACCTGCCTCCTCAGTGCGCGATGAGAACGATGTGCGAGGCGAACCGGAGGATGGTGGAAGAGTACGGGACTCCGGGCCATATCATCGCCACTGTCGGAACGTGAGTCTTCCGCACAAACCTTCACACGGGGACATATCTTTTTTTTATAATAATAAAAATCTGCCGACTTTTCTTCCTTCTTCCGCGTCGCTTGGTTCTTTTCCCTTTTGTTTTGCTGGGAGATCCGTGTCGCGATTATGGTTAATTACATGTCGTTGGAAGGCTCTTCGATTCAGCTTCGTGTATTTCTTATTGCTCTGGGGAGCTACAGACCGATTCATTCTGCTGAAGCGCGAAGTCACGAATTGAATTTCAATGTTGCCAATTTTTAACACTGGCTAATGGGGGTGTTCTTCGTTCATTGTCTTTTGTTTTGATACAATCTGATACTAGATCCCAATCGCTTTCAGCCTTCATATCCTACAAGTTATTATGCCTCTGAGGTGGAGCCCATTTTATTCATGATTGCTCTTTCATCCGTTTCCCATTCACTAGGCAAGAGCAAAAATCGATTGACAGCGAAACTCGCCAAGTTATAGTAAAAACGAGAGAAATTTCGAGCGTGTTTTTTTTAATTATAAATAACTTTTTTTAAGCTGACCAATGGTCAGCTGAAAGCAGCATTGCAAACTTCGAAGAACATAGTTCAGCTGCAAATCGATTATTGGAGTGCGATCGTTCGAGGCCACTTTAATGGCCTATTCCTATTCTAAATCAAACAGTTTTATTTTTCCAATTCAATGGTTTTCACACAGCGAATTGTCATTTTTACAGGGAGCTCGTCTGCTCTACGTTGGACTCGCGCAACCCAGAGCGATACGAGGCTGCAGTGGGCGCTGGCCAAGCCGGACGGAACTTCGCCGAGTGCATGCAAGACTTCCCCGACTGCCCCGACTTCCCTGATCCTCTCTACAGCGAGCCGTAGAGGTCTATTTGCGATGCGGGTGTTTTCGGATTCACACTTTCTCTTCGGCAGTACACAATATGCGGATTTCGAGGATTCTTTCAAAAGCCCTTTGCGTGTGGAAACTTCGGTGTGAGCCTAATAATAATTGTCGTTGTGCAAACCGGCCTTGAATCTGTGTTCTAAGCTTTCTTTTCCCGAAAAGCGACGTCACATTTTACAGACCCTCTGATCGATTGGGACTGTGTACGAGAACGAACGGTAAAAGGGAAAATTCTTTGGGTCGAATAAAAATCGAAATCGAAAGAATAAAGCTTTCGATTCCCGTCAATTGAACGTCTTTGCACGGTCTGCATTTGCGATGCGGTCTGGTCCAACAAAAACCTTTGGTCCCGATCACTTTTCCGCACAGTTATTCTCTTCTAAATAGCGGCGTCGCCACTTTGAAGGGTTTCGTGGAATTCATTGCTAGAGGGCTCGTCCGCTTTCTTTCGCATGTCCACATTTATAGAAAACTGGATTTTCGGCAACGAATATATATTGAATAAAATAAAAAAAATGAAAATTTCTAAAATTCTAGATAGACACCGGAACTAACAAGGATAAAGAAGCTGAAAGCAGAACGCCTTGACGCAGCCTCTCTTTCGAGTCGATCCCATACTGATTTTTAAGTCGATGAGGCCCTCACGTCTTCCAAGGAACCTTACTTCGTTGTTTCTGTAGAAGTAGGTTCACGATTCCGCTGGCTCGAGAAAAGGAGATCGTCTTTCTTGGAGGGGTTTATTCGAGACGGGCTAGCTTCTTATCTCGCTGACGAAGGGGTTTCGTTGCACCATTCGGTCGAACGTGATCTGAGTTTCTTCATTTCAGGGATATTCAGTCACCATCCTTCAAATTGGCTTCAGACGAATGAGACTGATGGAGTAGCCTCAGGGAGACTAAGGGGGATTCTTAGATTGCATTATTCAATGTTAAGTATTTTTTAGTACTTACAGTTCAATAATGTGATCTTTCTCATTTAGCAAAGGCAGTTAAGCAAGAACAGTTTTCGCTTATCAATTTATCGATACACTTGTATCGCCCTGCTTTTTGGGGATTTAAAGGCTCTCACACGCTGGCTTCTTATTACAGGCATACTAAAAAGTACTTCCAATGGAAACCTGCCAGCATGGCGTCCAGGGTCTCTATATTAGGCAAACAACTTGGAAGTACTTGATGGGAAGGACCAACTTCACTTGGTCGTATCGGTTCAGTGGTCAGGGTTGGTCGGTTTCACGTCGGCCAATCGGTATTCGGTGAAGTAATGGAGACGGAAGAGCATTGGGAACGTAATGGAGATCATCCAGATCTTCATTGAGTGCAGCCAAAGCAACAATACCACGTATATTTGCCTACGGATCGGCTACATTCCTAGTACACAATGCACATGGAAACACCTGATTGCATTTTTCATTCGTGAAGTACGTCGATGACGTCACCCGGCTGCATTCACGTCTTGGTGAAGTCCAGGAGTTGTGTTCCATTATTTTTCTAAGGGCTATTTCCTCTGCAATAATATGTTCAGCTGGTGTTTGTCCCATTCAAATGCATGAACGCAGTTGAGCATTTCGTTAAGAATTAAGTCTGAGTAGAATATGGCCCCTGGAGCCGAAACAACTTCCGATTTCAGCGCGGGGTATTCCCAGATGGTCCCATGTCATTCACACGATGAAGTTTCGGAAACGAAGGCACAAAAGACGGAATGGGTTAAGTACTTGCAAGTACCCGATCCAAGCCCCAGATTGCATGTCGAGAGAGAGGCCACGAACCGGAAAAGCGGATTCATGCCCTCATCTGCCCCTGAATAGCGTGCAGAAAATGGACGAAGATAGTCAAGACTTGTTTCGCGCATGAGACTCTGAAGAGAACTGATGCAAAAATGTGCGGCAATCCATAACGGTAATTTTATTCATGCGCACGATTATATTACGATAAGCGATTACACATTAGATATGTGATAAAAGCATATGAAAAACATGCATAGCGATAAGAAGTGAAGAAAGCAAGACAATGAGTATCCTGTAGCGAGACCGCTTGTAATGGAGATGAAGCGTGCGGGTGGCAGGGAATCCAGGTGGTGAAGGCTCCTCCCCCCCCCCCCCCCCCATCACAGGTTCTTAATCCTCTTTCTCCTTTCGCGATAATCTTTCTGACAAGGAAAGATAAGTCGTTTTGGAGAAGGCTATGCAATCGATGATTCTAGAACGAAGAATGGTAGCTTAGGTGAAAATGAAATGACGAGTGTGCGGTGCTTGAGGGCCCAGACTCCCTATCATGTCATCTCATTGATAAATTTTGTACTAGAGAAAAGTCTAGGACCATGACTTACGTGGAAAACTGCCGCACTGGCCTATGCGAATTTTATTCCGCTAAATTTTTCCCTTCCCCCCTTCGAGTAGTCATAGCTGCGGGGACTGGGGAGAAGATACCACAACCATGAGAAAAAGACGTAGGGTGCGTCTTTATTATAAGCGGCTTTACTGGCTCTACTGATGCTTCCAGGACGCCAGGACACCACATTCGCACTGACTTGCTCAGCGCTCTCACATTCGCTATATTCCTCAGACAGCTGCTTGCCCGAGAGTGGTGTCTTTCAATGACGTGGTCGCGTCAAGCGCTGACGCTAAGAGATGGTATTTTTGCCAGCAGCTGCGAGCGGCCGGGAGAAAAAGAAAATCCACCGTGGATTTGTAGAGCAAGAAGGGTGCTCTCTCTATTACAGTCGATGCACCAATTCGTGGAAAATTAAAAAAAGGAGGGGAAAAGCCTTGGGGAATGACGCTTTTCGTGACGACTTCGGTCCCCATAATCACGGTTGCCGGATGTCACGCTGGAGTTTTTTCTGACCGGAGAATGTTCCTGCTTACACAGCGGTGCCTGAATCTTCTGTTCACAATGTACGAAACGTTTTCTGACTGAAGTTCATGAGACGAGGTGAGACTGAAGCAGTGGTTACCAGTGGCCGATCGATGTGGCCATCATCGACGTGCCGTCCATTGACACCCCTGACAAGATCGTCTCCAACGTTCGGAACTTCGGAAGCAGCGAGGGAAGCAGCGAGACAGTCTGTCCGCAGGCGTCCTCGTCGAGATGGCCCGAGAAACTTGAGGTAGGTCCAACATCGGTCTAGTTGGCCCATATTTCGAGGGTTGAGACTCCTTTGAACGAAAAAGTTAGGCCTAGACCCAACCCAAAAAGAATCCGTGGGATGTTCCAAGGCCTAACTAGTTCCGGAGCCTATTCTGCTTCGCGACGAATGCTCTAGTGATTTTGGGTCATCATTGAGGATACCGAGCGTTAAGCTTTCAAAGATATTACTATATATAATATACGACGAGGTTCTTCGCTTCCGCGTTTGCCTGAGAAAAAACATGGCATTGTCCGCCTTCGTGTTCTTTGCTTTCACGCCAAAGTAATGAAAATCGAAATAGAAATTCCAGATCAATTTAAAAAAAAAAAAATCTGACGGGACGAAGCAATTGTATTTATTCCCATGTTTCAGCAGCACTGGACACAAAAAGCAACAAGGCACGAGAACTTTTGAACGGAACGTGAATTGGCGCTTCAATCCCGAACACATTCACTGACAGCGAAATGCGACAAAATTACGCCAAGCTCTCGTCTGTCTGTACATGATATTCGGTGGTGGCTACCGTTTGTCACGCAGCCCCTAAAACCCACCATCAAGAGCCACAAAGTCGTGAAACGTCCTGATATCAAAGAGCGAAACACTCATGAATGAGCGAGACACATTTTGAATAATCTATTCCATCACAAAGCATGGCTGCAATCGGAGAGTGCACGCACTCGGAGCGGGAGAACAGAAAAGGATTGAACGAAAATATAAGAAAACTGGGCCGTTAGAAGTCCCTCGGCGTCTTTCCCACTGTCATCATCGGCTGATGATTCTTCCTCTCCATTTTTCTTCTTTTTTTTTGCCGCGGTGACATGGCTTAACAGCAACTCGTTGAAAAGGGCTTTCCCACGCTTCTTGGCATTTATTTATTATTTATTTTTTTCATCTCTAGCTCAAACGGACGATCTTTTCCTCGTTCACATTCCGCGAAATGAATATATTTATAAATGCGATTCATTTGCGAAGGTGAAGGATAACACCCCAGACGATTTACGAGCCAATCTTGATAACGTGAGTCGAGAGTGGAATTTCAATGCTATTTCCGGAAAGGGAAACTTAATCCGAGACGGGGAACGTAACCGTTAACTCTGACAGCGAACGATATTGCTTCCTGGGTTGCCCAGGCGATTTTTTCCTTCTCGTCTTGTGACATCAGGATTTGGGGATTTCCGTGCATGATTTCGCGTTAATGATCGGGAGGAAGCAGGGGAGAATATATTCGATCTTCGTCATATATCGTCAGGAATCAAGCGACAAAATGTATAATAAACGAAAATTGTACATTCTAAGGATCCTTGCCAGTCACCAGAGGGCACGCCCAGTTCACGTCCTTGCGGCATTCATAGACGCCTGCCGTCGTGGAATAAACCAAACCAACTTGATTCTTATCCCACGTGCTGGAAAGAACCTCCTTCATGGATGCGATGAGTAGAGGGCGAGCATCCCCCTATGTATCTTGAGCATCCCCCCTCCTGAGTTTTGTAACCAGACAGGAAAGGAAGGTAAAGTCCCTTTCTCAACCTCAGCATGGAAAGAACGACTTCATTCAGGATGATCTCTCTTTTCTGATCTGTCTGTAACAAAATGTCTAAGGACGTTTTCGGTCCGGCATGCATAAAAGGGCATCCTCAAAGGCAGAGATGAATACCAGCCTCCACGATGGCCGATCAGATCGAGAGAGACACAAAGTGGAACTTCCTCATGAGCGCTAGAATGCAAGGAAATTTTGGTTTGCAAGCGGACAGGGTCTATCAATAGTTGAATGAAAGAGATATTGACGTCAATGTCAATACGACGGCCAAGATCTAGAACTGTGAAGTGATTGAATTTCTGAGACGAGGATTTACGCTTTTGAATTTGAATTTCCATATTGAAGTTCTCTGTTGGACTTTTTCCAATTTTCCAATCGACGAGGACGGAGTTGATACGCAATGAGGGAACATGGCTCTCGTTGCTGCTATTTCTCCTCCACTCGGACTCATTCATTTGCTGCTGCATGAGGGTCTTCAAACGGAAGTCTTCCGAAACTTTCCTTGATGAAATGGGTGCCGCGATTGGACCTGAAAATGAAGCTGTCTTTATTTTGGAAAGCTTCTTTGCTAACCAAAGACTGATCCCCCGATATGTCTCATTACATGTATCAAATTCCTTCCGACATAGGTACCTCTTTGAATCCCATTGAATTATATCTTTCTCTATTCAAAGGGACAAGGTCAAGAGACAGCTTGGATTCATTATCAGCTCCAATAGTCATCGTGCTGCTGCTCAAGCTGTGTCTTTGGCACAATATCGCATAAAAATTCTAGAACAAATTGTGCTGACGCAAGAGTGAAAGTTTACACTGCCGATTTATGCGGCGGAGCACATTCATACCTCTCCATGAACAGGTCGTTGAATACAGAAGTCACTGCTGAATTCTTTCCGGTCCGAGGAAGGAAAAGGGACTTCGCTTTCACTGTTGATTCCCGTTTGGAATACTCACATCTGCTTGCCACATCCGTGAGAAAAGTTCTCTCTTTCTACTGTAGAACTTGGGGTCAGAATCAAGCTGGTTGGTAAAGTAACACTTCATTATCCTAGGTAGGAAGACTGGGCCATGGCCCAAGGCGGAAGAGAAAAAAAGTTGAGCAAGTCATCATTGTGAGTTGAGCCAGACAGGTCTGTCTGGCTCATCTCACAATGCACTATTATTCCGTTTGTGTCCTTGGTGGATGTCGAAAGGAGTGTCTCCGCTTTGAATGCTGCATTAGTTTCATTTCCTGCACGGAAAACATGTTTACTATGGTGAGTAGCAGTTCTTGCTTTTCTTTTCAAAGTATCTATGGGAGAGCTTATTGGATCAGTCGGGTTTCTTTTTTAACACTCATTAAGCTTTCGTTGATTTGTGTATGCATCCTTTGTTATGCCAGTTGATGGCCCGGTGATTTCACCACTTTTCCAACCTTTCAAAGATGGAGATAGGGCTGTTTGGTTGAACCGCATGCTCTCTTTGTCTTGTGCATTTATGGGGGCTAAACCAGCGCCCAAACGTAACACACGGGACTAACATAACACACGGGACTGAGGTTCGAGGAGCTGGTGAGGCTGGTAGGACCATTGCGCGTGTCTTGCCCAATTCCCACTTCCTGCCTCCAGCCTGCAGCCCGGCTTTGAAAGGTCGGATATAAGGTGAAATCGCCTGGTCATCCGAGGGTACATTTAACGCGGCTTCCACGCCCAAGTTATCTCGTGTTGGCCTCATGATGAGGGATGTAAAAAATTGGATGACGGTGCTGACTTCTCCATAATACTCGGCCCCAAAGGGTTAAAGGGTCTATGGGGGTCAATCCAGGTGGCCCAAAAAAACCCGCGTTTTTTTGGGGGGCCACCCGGTATAATCTTCGAACTCGAACAGGATATGATGAGGGGGAATGGGATGGCGCGATGGTCTTCGGACTGCATGTCCCATAACTAAATAATAGACGGCGAGGTTCGATGGTTCCTCCTCGATCTTGTTTAGATCATGGGAGTCCGCGTTGAATGGGTCTCCGAATCCCACTCCAGGCAGAACCCCCACCTGATGGGTTAAGAGACGTTCATGTAAACGCAGGGCGATAATGGAAAGCTTTTCTGCTTCCGTTCCCAGCGAGGAAAGGGGGAGCGTGAGATCGTGTTCAACGGTGTCGTGCGAGGGAATAAGAAACGCGAGTTGTACGCTCTCTTGTCACATGTAAATCAGGTACTTTCACGTGGTTTTCCCAATCATAGCAGTTCGGCGCATGGACGCATTTTCTGGCATTCGATACCGTGAGATCCATCGTGTACTGCAAATGTTAATACAGGGTGCGACACAAATATGTTCCTCATTTTGAAAGCCGATAAAAAAAAAGTGCTATAACCGATATCGGTATAGGATACATACTGATTCGTAGAAAAACTTAGAGTTTTCAATCAATGAATCAGTATGTGTCATACCGATATCGGTTTCAGCACTTTTTAAATCAGCTTTCAAAATGAGGGATATTTTTGTGCCGCACTCTGTACAAACGTTAATGCATGATTCGTTAATGAAATTACTGCGAAAATAAAGGTGATACAATTGCACGGATCCAAAATTCAGACTCGTGACCTCACATGACCTCCTTGACACTGTGTACTGACATCATAGGGTGACACAGGAATCTGCTTTCGTTAACGTATCCTCCCCTGAAGGTATTATTTATGATAATTGTCAATGCTGGATATCGTGCAATCCGATCGTTAGGAACTGGAATAACAACCGCTCGATAGCGAGAGCGGTACGCACTGAGACGAGAAAATAGGTCTCTTCAGAAATTCACGTCGATCCGATAGAAAGGATGAATCTCTAGTTAGTATTCAATTAATGCCTTGTTCCACGATAGTCACTTTTCCAATCAAATTTCTGCGTATTTATTAAAAGAAAAAGCGAAAACAGTACCATCTCATTGTGCACCACCCCAGTACACGAAAAAAGATGACGAGACAAACTTAGTCTGAAAATCTGAAAAACAAAAACCGTTCGTGACACGCAAGCATGCTGCGACTTCAGGAAAAAATTAATAGAAGAGTTGAATTGTAGCAAACTGAGCGCGCCGAAGTCCATGAAGACAATCAGCAGGAAGTTACTCCGATCTATAATTTCGTTCGAAATTACTTTCTATGAAAAGCAATTGTGAAGGCCGTACCTAAGCGTGAGTGAACCTTGCAGCGACAGAACTCTACCTTATCTCCTGGCTCGCTTTTCATTTCACTCTCGGTTGTGGCGAAGCTTGGGACGAGCTACGTGGAAAAGAAATATGAATCAGCTAAATTAGTGCCATTTTGAGAAAACGATCTCAGACAGATGAGTTGAGTTCTACGCTTTGCATGACGCGATTCTCAAACCTCAAACCGATTCATCGAAGCATCGAAGGTGCCGTTGAGAACGCAGAAACAACCCCCCATCCTCACATTGATTTCAGATTTACATACATATACTCCGTAGTTTGGCAGGAAAACGTCTCTCTTAAGTCATTATTTTCATATTTGACGATGCTACTTTTAGGGTGAAAGAGGAAGCTTAGGTCGATTTCGGTCTCTACACTCTGAGGCCTTAAATAATATAACAATCGCGACAACACACATCCTCGAGTACATCGCCATGCCTACATTCCTCCACGATTACAAATTTTATTCCTCGTTTACTGAGTCTTGCATTTGCTGACAGTTTTAACATACGAATTCCGAAAGAAGATGGAGAAGAGAACCCAGTAACTCAAGTATAAGGCAAGGGAAACCACGATGTTGGCACCATTCATTTGACACGGAACGCGTCGCATTTTGTAGTAGAACGCTCCCGCCGTGGCAGCAGTCCCCAGCACCATCTGCAAGATCTGCAGGCAGGTGATGACCTTCGCGATCCACCGAGGCACCCGGAACCCCACGGTCCTAACTGTGTAGTACGAGTACATGAATGCGTGCACGACGTAGTTGAGCGCGCAGAACCAGATGCCCGTCGCCGCGAAGTCCACGTAGATGTGAGCCGTGAACAAGATAACCGTCGCGTGGTGGTAGCAATGCAGGAAGGTCAGGGGTTGCCTCTTCAGCAGTAGGAACACCGTGTCGCCCAGTTCGGGGATTTTTGATAGCACGAACAAGAATATCCAGAAGCATGTCTCCCGGCTTTCCGTCATGTATCTAAAACATTTCGATACAAAACACATTTTTTAAGTATGTAAACTTGACTGTAAGGAACCCGGTGGCTTTTCTACATACCCCCTTACAGATAAAACCAGCTGGCGCCCGGCAGCCAATTACCCGGTCTAAGCATACTTTTCGATCATGATCGAAATATCACCATATCTCGATCACGATCGAAAACCATACCTAGACTCACATAACTAATAGCTCGATCATCATAACTCGATAGCCCTCCCGGACCCCTATAACAAGGTATCAAGGTAGTTAGTGATATCAAAAGGCGATTACACCCATTTTGATATCGCGTGTCGAGGTCGAGCGTTCCTTAATATTAGGGTCGGCCTCTTAAAGCTAAATATTTTTGTATTTTTTTTTAGCGTATCCTAGTTGCTTACTGCCTAGTCACTAACTTCAACATTGCCCCCCCCCCCCCCACCCTTTTGCCTGTCCATGAAAGCATCCAGTTTCTTCNACAATTTCGTGGATCAGAGATCGAGACACATGTGGAAATTGTTCGTGTAATTCAGAAATTGTGAATCTCCTGTTTTCCCGAATTTTTGCATTCACGTCTTCTTTCAAATCATCCGTAACCAAAGACGGGCGCCCACTTCGTTCCTCGTCATGCACATTAGACCTGCCTTCTTTGAACAACCGACACCATTTTCTCACATTCCCTTCGTTCATTGCACCTTCACCATACACTTCAACAATCTGTCTGTGAATTTCCGCCGGACGAACATTTTTAGCGTTTAAAAATCGTACCACCCATCGCACTTCACAAGTGGCGGGATTTTCGATTTTCGCATTCATCTTCAACTACCATAGCACATGGGGAAAAAATGATGACACTGTACTACGCAATACAGGTGTTCACCTTGACATAGAGAAAACGACTGACCTTCGCAGGAACTGCGCTCGTCACCTGCGCGGCCGCTATGCGCAATCGGTTCTTACTTTCTGGACGCGCCTCGTAATAATAATAAACTTGTCCGCCCAGACGAGATGAATTCTAAGAATCAAAGACGCCACGAAAATCGTCTCCCCTCTGGATCTGAATTGGAGACGAACCTATGGAATTACAAGTAAAAAAGGGCTGACAGAAGTTTTATCGGACCGGAAACGATGGAGTTCCCGATCTCATCTCCATGAACCAAGAAATCCCAGCTGCAGCTGAGAATGGAATTGGGTCTAGAACACGTTAACAACGAGCGATCACTCCCGGCATAGTCGCCTTCTGGCTCACATTCTTAATCGGATCTCCCTGTGAATTTTATTTCGCCTCTCATCTTGAATAGTTCATCGGAATATTCATTCTTCTCCCCGTTTGGAAAGAGTGGAAAGGGCGGGGAAATATTGTGAAAGGTGACAGCGTTTCATGTAGAAGGCAACGCTGGGTCAATGACTTCGATGAAATACTAATTCGGTTTTGGCGCTGTGGATCCCGCTCTTTTCACGTTGGTCGGATGTGCGGTCTCATACTTAATTTTTTATTTTCTTCGTTTCTGCTTTGTTAGTCTAGAAGCTGGGCTCAAGGACAATTACTTTGCGAATAAGTTCAGAGTTCTATGGTGATTGGATTCAGAATGTAAAATACAGGTCGAACAGGAACTTGAATTCCTTGGCGTTCTCATTTTTTATGAATTCGAAACAGCTTCGTCATCTTGAGTAGGTGAAATTCTCGAGAAAGTTCTTTGTTTTGCCCTTCACTTTCGTAAATGCATTTTTCCATACGTTGTCGATCGAGCGAAAAATGAGATGGCTCATATTACCGTGATTTTGTGGTTTCGACGGCCAAGCTTGAAAATTCTACATTTTTCTTCTTTCTGCATACCCGAATGGAGGAGATGGATTGCAGGCCAGAACCCGAGACGGAGAAATCGCCCGGATTCGACTTCGACCTTCACGCTTCGAGGAAGTGGATGCGAGACTCCTGGATGCCGTTTGCGGTCGTCGTGGTGCTTCTGTATCTTCTCCTCGTGATTCGGTCTCGCAGTCTCTCGAAGGGAAGGCGGCGGGTGGAGGTCCGGTTGCCTCTTGCTGCTTGGAACGGGGGCTTTGCGATCTTCAGTGCGGTGGGAGCCTGGAAGGTTTTTCCCTGGTTTTACTTCATCATTTTCAGTCGGGGATTCTACTGCAGCGTCTGCTCTATTTCGTGAGTTTCTTTTCGCACGGAAGCTTGTCGAGTTCACATTGTATGCATGGAGACGTGAATGAGGTGGCTTGTAGAAGAGTTAAATCATGAGAAGGGACACGAGGACGGATTGTTGACGATAATATAATATTGCTGGTATGCATGAACGTCCTTTATACCTATCATGATAGAGCATCATGATAGATACAAAAATCGCTTCAATCTTGCTTATTCTGCTCAGAACGAGCTGCCAAGATGGATGCAGTGCATTTTGCTAACCCAATGATGTGAATTGTCGCAACTTGCACCAAGAGCAGCTATTCTGGGATAGATTAAAATCCTGAGAGTTCTATGTATCAAGCCACGACAATTGGAATTCAACCATTAGACTGGTAATTGGTGTCAGATTGAAACCATTAAATCATCACACAACACTCATATCAGTCATAATTAGGCAAAATATTTTAAAGGGGAGATGGATTGAGGTACAGTACAATACAGTCTGTCCGGGCGGGGAAAGGAAGAGGCGGTGTGACACGCATGGGCTTGCAATTTCTTATCACAAATTCTGAAAATGCTGAGATTGACTATATGAAAGACGGGAAGAGGGAAAAAAAAAACATGTTGGATCGGAGACAGGAAATGGAAAAGGAGATGGAGGGAAGATCGAGAATTTTTTAATCTTCTGTTTCAGTCTTCGGCTCGATCTCATCAGGTGCATGCTGCGAAAGTGGACTGTTATTAAACTCACTTGATTTCGAAACGTACGAGAGTTGAATGAAAAGTAATGCCTCTACTTCCATAATTTTTCAACAGATAGCGCTAGTAGCGTGAAACAAGTTTTGACACGTTCTGTGACTCATTGTCTGGCGCCTCAGTCATTGGCAAGTCGTTACAGTGAACGGTTGTTTTTTCGTTGCAGCTGAAATGGAGGCAACCCATGAACCACTCGTCCTCGCGATCTAAGCAACGTACTGTAATCGAATTTTTGACCGCGGATGGAGTGACTCCGATTGATATTCATCGACGAATGCAGGTTGTTTATGGTGATGAATGTGTTGACGAGAGCACTGTGCGTCGTTGGGTCAAAAAGTGGAAAGATGGTGAACCAGGAAATGCGTGACCAACAGCGAAGGTCTCCCACTTCGCTGTTAGTCACACAAATCCGCCAGAAAGCGCACTGCAGCCAAGCGAATGTCTGGCCTGCCGTAGAAGCCATCAGAGCTCATATGCCATTATTTCAATGGCCATGTCCCTTTTTGCACTAGCTCCGTGCGTCAGTGTATGTCCAAATCGGTCTATCGTTGTTTGAAGCAATGTGAAAACCAATTTTCAATGGCTTTCCTTTTCTTCATTCCCCTCTCCCCCTGTTCTACGGGACTCACTAACGTTAGGCTTAGGCCTAACCAACAGACTGCCTTCAGGTCACGCCAAGGCCTACCTTTTTTCTTTCAAAAGAAACTCAATTTTCGAATTACTGGGCCAATTCTGTTGTGGTATGACAGAAGGCCATAAGTCAATTTTCGCAATTTCTCAGGGGGAAGATTTTTAAATTCCTCCCCACTTCACCTCCCTGACGATTCGACCATCTCGTTTGACCAAAATATGGATCATGACTCACTCTATATGGTGATGATGTCAGCTCAATTTCGTCAAAAGCGGACTTATCTTTTTCTGTCATACGACCACAGAATTATTCCTGTAAGGGTGAATCCATGGTCCTCGAGACATCTCGTCGAGGACGTGTAACGTTAGGCCAACCGCAGGCATATTCATTTTTCCCCCAGGGAATTCAACTGCAAATGTATACTTTCCTTATTGCGGTATACATTGACACACGATGCTAAACTCAAGGAATGAAGAAAAATAGGAAAGGAATGGAGATGACGATATGAGGGAGGCAATACGAATAGAGAGTTTTGGCTTGTGTATTGCGCCAATCTGCTTGTGGGTGACGTGCATTGCTCCCGAGCTGTCATTTATCCGGTCTAAGTATACTTTTCGATTATGATCGAAATATCATAACTCGATCTGGGTCTAATAATTGCACCCAAATATCAGGTAACCCGATCATAATAACTTCGATTATAACTGACGTCACGCTGCCATAGGCCCCCCTGTCGTCTGTCGTCAAAGATGGCTCCTTACTAAACATAAATGATCCCGTGTATATTTCACGTGGACAATTGCTCCATTGTATTGATATATTTTTAGCTTTACCACCTCATCTGTTTGGGAGACATGGCGCAGCAGTTACCGACGGAGACCTTGTGTCTTTCTTGTGAAAAAGGATTGGAAGATGGAAGAGTTGTGATGGTCCTAGGCCTTGTGTAAGGCGTTTTTACTCGATTGATGAAACAACAGCACTTATTAGAATATGGGGTGACAAGCGTACTCAAGCATTGTTCGAAACTGAAAAAAAAACTCAAGCATTGTTCGAAACTGAAAAAGTGAGAAACAAAGCCATTTGTAAATTCGATCTTTGGTTGTGATGGCCAAGAAAAAGGCCCGAAATGACTGGATTTGTTGGTGGTAAAGTGAGATGTCGCTCTCAATTACGATTTCGGTCAAGGTGCGAAAATTCGATCAAGTAGGACTTCGCGCGTTATTCTGCCGTTGTATGCGACGCTGATAAGACCCCAGTTGGAATATTGCATCCAGTTTTAGAGGCCTACAAAGGGTGATTTGTTGGCACTCGAGGGGGTTCAGAGGAGGGCCACAAGAATGATAAAGGAGGTTAGGGGACTTCCGTACGAGAAGCGTTTAGAAGTGCTGGGACTGTACGAGAGAGAGAGAAGGTTAAGGAGGGGCGATCTCATCCTCTCATCAGGCTCTCAAGATAATTAAAGGAATAGATCATGTCGAGCGTGGTAGGTTCTTCCAGTTCGATGGCAGCAAGAGAACGAGAGGTGATCAACTCAATTTGCGTAAACCGCAGGTGCGGCTCAGGTTAAGACAGAACTTTTTTACTTTTAGAGTGGTAAGCGAGTGGAATCCGTCAGACGACGTAGTAGTGGCTGCCCCTTCCGTGACTATTTTAAAGAAGAATCTAGATGCTTTTATAGGCAAGCAAGAATGGGGACAATGTTGACTTAAGGGACTAGGCAATAAGTTAGTTGGATATGCTATTTTAAAAAATCACAAAACTCACAAAAAAAATTAGCTTTAAGAGGTGTAGGCCTACCCTAAAACTAAGGAACGCTCTACCTCAACACGTGTTATCCCTATGGGTGTTATCGCCTCGTGATACCACTAAACAACCATGAAACCACGAACCCTAAGGTGCCCCACACTCAGTTGTTAATGGATCAATCTACAGGCACTGATGGTAATTATCTGTTGCCTGTTCTTCAAGCATTTACAAACTTTTCATGTACATTTCTCCTTACACCATAGTTTTCACCTTCCTCAGAAATATTCCATGGTCAATAACATCAATCCTTTATTTTTGCATCATTCAATGTGATCATAAGATCATGTATCACAGTGGCATTGAAGAAATTCTTCAAATCAAAGTAATAAGCACCAAGCAACAAAACATATGGCAAAACATAAGGCTACACTACAGATACTATCCGATCCATGAATTCATATTTAATACTCAACTGCCACCAAGAAAATAAATCTTAGAAAAATTGCAATGAACAAGATCAACAAGGCCTAGATCGGAACAAAAGAGCATTTAAAAGCTCAGTGTAATCCAGAAAATAAATAAATAAGAATACTGCAAGGAAAAGCAAGGCCTAGGCCCGAACAAAAAGAGCATTTCAAAGCTCAGTTCAAACCATGGCCTCTATTGCCAGGACTTTCCCACCTAAAACTCTATGCCCGCCGATCACGTCGTTTCCAATCTAAGGGAAACTTGAACAAATGGAGTCCATTTCTGCCCCTGTTAGAGGAATTTTGGACCGAATACCCGGGCATCTCAATGCAAAGTAGTAGGAAGTAGGAGGAACGGGACCCTTAGCATGGACTAAAGATGGCTACATCACAGCTTATCATTGTATCTATGAGTCGTCCTTACTTGTGAGCTAGAGCGTCTTCGATTTACCTTGAGTCTGAAAGGACAGGGAGGTTCTAGGGACGCCTCAGAGATGGCGCCACGGACACGCGCAATCAACACACTCCTGGCAGCTAGTGGTAGAGTATGACGCATTCGTGAGTTTTCTTTCTCTTGGTACTATGATGGCTCAAATTGGTCGATGCGTTCGATTCCTTCTCTATCTCTCTTTTCATATTCCGTTCCAGAATAAAACGTTCTGACGGCCGAACGGGGTTTGTATGTTTCAAATTGACGAAAGGGGATTATTATCGACTTCTAGTCGTGATATCTACGCGTGCCTTTTTGTATCATTCGGGATTTTTTTTATCGAAGGACGAAACTTATCGTCTTCCCAATTGATGATCTCACGAAATAGGAAATATCTTCAATTCCATAAAATTCATTAACTTCCTCCACAATTCATTTGTCCAAACTAACTATTTGTCTAAACTATGGCAAAATCCCGGACTCCGGAATAGATTCAAATTCAAGGGCCTCAAGCATATAATCACTTTCATTTGCTGGGGCAAACCGCCAGAGTGAGAGAGACCGGTTTGGTTCTTCACCTGTCATCAATGTGCGTCCTCACGCCCAATCTCCCTATCCCTCCCAATTTCAGAAGAGACGACGGTGAAAGTCTGCAAATAGCTTTTATTATCAATCAAACAAATGGATACATGCATTTAGTGATGAAAACAAGCGTCAAATAAAGCAAGATCGAGACCGACAACGTTCGCGTGTCGTCGAAAGGGATAAAAGAAATTTCAGAAAATCAATGAGAAATATCAAGACGAATTTCGCGCTCGGTAACTATCATGAGTGCTGGCCGGTCTCTTGGTGACGAAATTGAGAAAAATGAGACCTGATGTATTGACCTCCGAAGAAGAACCAGGTTCGCGTCTCTTGAAAGTGCCTCTCGGACGTGGTCGATCTCCACTGCCTCCCAGATTCCCGTTCCCTTCCGGCTGATCCTGGTGGTGGAGGAGAGGACGTCGGAGTCGAGGGAGAAGGAGCTGGCGATGAGAGGATGGAGGGTGAAGGAGAGGATGACCGGTTGGAGGGTGAAAGAGAGGATGACCGGTTGGAGGATGGAGGAAAGGGTGTCGGACTGGCAAGCCTCGTCGTAGCCATGGATGACAAGTCAGTAGAGAGGGCTAGAGGTGTAATCGATTCGTTTTCGTATCCGACCCGTAACACGTTACTGGAAAAGACAGAAGATGGTCAGATTTTTCTTCACGCATTCGTTCTTATCGAATACCACTGAGTTCCGAACGAGGAAACCTATATTGATAATGTTGCTTACTTGTATGCCGAACGAGGATTGTTTTGGTACTCTTCCCAATCCTCTGGTTGTGCCTTGAGAAGTCTCTCGGCCTCTTGGGAAATGAATACATGAATTGCGGACGGCTTCTTCTCCCGAGCAATTTCACTTCCTTCTCGGTTCTCAAGAGCCTCCATTCCTGGAATGAAGATTTAAAAAATTTCTCTTCAGTCTGTTCACGGCGTGCACAGGCGGATGAGTTTCAGAAAGCATGCAACTTTCCCACTTTTGATCTTTTGTAAAACTTTCAGTGAAATTGATGAGGTCATTCACCCAAGCTGATTAAATAAAGTCAGATTAATAGCAGTTCAGGTTTTTTGTTTGCATGGAAGCGAACGAATACAACTGAATATCGACGCAAACAATCCTATTAAATCCAACGACAAAAGAGGATTTTAAAAGATTCAGAAATAAACGACTTGCTTTGATATATGCGTGTCATAGTACATCATAATTTTTTGTCAAGACGTCAAATCGGAATTTGTTACACGCTCATCTGCAGCCATGTGCGCACGTGGGAAAATCGCATGGAATAAATAGCTCTTTGAAGGATAAATTCCATTTGAGGCCCACCTTCATCGAGCTGTTGTGGTCTATTGTGGGCGGGGGCAAGCAGGGGCGTTTCATCGAATCGGAACGAAGAGGTGGACGACCGAGAATCGAGGATGTTCGCGTCTCCCTCCGATTCTCCTTGTCTTTCCGCGTCTGTCCCCTCTGGCTTCTTTCTCCTTTTCTTGTACCCTAAAAATCACGTTGTTCACAACTAATTTAACTCCAAAAATCTTGGATAGCCGTGCCGTTTGTTAGAGAAGCCTTAAAAAAAAGGAAAGCAAACGTGAATCCAAAGAAAGGAACTGAAAGTGAAGGAGCAAATTATTTATGCAAAAAAAGAAGAAATGAATGAGTTCATATAAAAGAATTAATATAGACGTGATGATTGCTGATATTTCATCGTAATGACTATACTTCTTCGCTACGGCGACGACAGCACGAAGAAATTACGACCGTGGTAATCCGCTGCTTTGGTCGCAACGGAACGGCAGACTCTAAATAAACAGGACGTCTTGCACCGACCTAGCCAGACTCCGACGGAGATGAGAACGCAGCAGACGACGACGACGATCGGGACGACGATGCTCTCGATCTTCCCTTCTCCTTGACTTTGCGATGTCTCTCCCGAGGCAAGGTCGTTGGGACGGTCGGGATCCCGGTCGGACTCGGACGATCCGGTCGGCCGACACACGTCCACCTCCCTCCCTCCAGACCACTCCTCCGATGTGTACCTTTTTTGAAAAAATGAATCGAGATCGTGAGTTGTGGTACGCCTGTCGAATGAGATCGCATGCGTGACTTAATCACGAAGGCCCCTACCCGTCCAAGCACGATCCGCATTGCCGATCCGACGTTGGGCAAGATGATCCACCGGATTTCCTGTTGAACATGTTGCAGAATTCCTTGGCGTTCGTGCATCCTCCCCCTGGTTCCACTGACCCCAGCTGCCGAAGCATAAAGCCAAATACCTCTTGGCTGTAAAGATCTCCTTCGGAACGGCGAATGCAGCTTCGAGCAATCCCAGTCAGCAGTGTACGTGTGGCCATAGATCGTCATATCTGTGGTAGCTGTGGCGTTACTGTGACTCTTCAGTGGCTATACTATCTGTGGCTCAGGAAGGTCTTGCACTCTTAGTCCACACTTGGCGGACATGGACGCCCAAGTGCAATCCGACCGAATGTTAGTGAAAGCTTTTCCAAATGCTTTGAAGCCCTTATGAGTACCGTACGCATCATTTTGAGCATAAGATAAGCATACCGCAAAAATGACCGTGATGATCCAATGAGCCAAAAATGCAATTGTAAGTTTTTGGGAAATGAAGTTCTCCTTCATGCCAAAATGTAGGAGGTGTGGGTCTTGCTTTTCGCACAGTACACAAAAGTATTCTTCCCTCTTTCCTTGGAATCTTCTCTCACAGGAGTGTTTAGTACCTCACCATATGTCTCGCCTAGTCTCGTTATAAGAATCGATAAACGCGGACATTTCGGCATTTTTTATCTTCTTATTCCAGATAGATTCATGGTCAGGCCATGTACTAACTCATATTTCCGATAAGAACCGTTTACTTATACAGGGTAACCTTATACGTAAGGTGTCTTACATCACTGATGGTCTCTGCGTATTCAATTCATCATGAGGAAATTGGGGATTGAATTTGTGTATACGCCATAGACCATAAAGGAATGGACCTTCCCATATCAATTCCTGTCTTATCCTAAGTCTCCTGCCTATCCGTGGTTCAGACTCATGCTTGGGCAGGGGGTTATGCCAGTTCCAGCAGTACTAGCACTGTAGATAGAAATGTCTCCACCATTGTAGCAGGTTGCCGTAGAAAAAGCGGACAAAGCAGAGTGGCCCAATCACGCCCCACGTAGGTGCCATGCTGCCACTGCAAACAAACTAACTTGGCTCTTTTTGTCAATAACGTGCCCCACGCCTAAGCCACACTTGGCCTTGGGCTAGACCCTTGCACGACCTTCCGAGTTGGACGCAGCCTTTGGGATCCGGTTGGATTGGACTGGATAACCCTGAGTCATCCACGCCCGACCTGTCCACTCTATGAATGCTGGCAGAGAGGCTATCTGTAGCCTTCGAGAGGCGCAGACGGGACTTATTGGTGCAAGCGCTCCTGCAAAGTCGACTGACAATTCAGCCATCTTGAATAACTTAGATATGTTAACACACGAAATGAAATTTTTGTTTTACAATAAGACGATTGTCGCGGACCAGGTTAACGAGTAGAGACTTTTCTTACACCCTTGTATTTGCGAAATGGGTCACAGCAAGACAGAGGAAAATATGCCCCACCAGAAACAAATCACGCCGTGTATTGATAAGACAACTAACTGTTGATATCTGGTCTTCCATTTTCACTCCTCTGCAACAACCACCGACATGAGAAAAAAAAGGAAGGAAAGAAACTCACGAGGAGGCATAGAGCGATGGCAAGATGATGCATCGAAGATCCGATCATTTTTGGCGAACAGCTTCTCATAAGATCTCTGCTGAAATCATGAAAGTGTTGAAAGAGTGATGGTACGTCTTCACCCCTGATATCGGAAGCCGAATCGAGAACTCACGTCAGGGAGGACCAGGTGTCTCAGCCGAAAATCCCCGCGTCACGGCAGAAATGGAACGTTGCGAACACTTTGCGAATCCTGGCTTTCCACAATTACAAGACATCCTCGGACCGAAGAGAGCAGACTGTGCGGAGTCCTTGCGACATGCAAGGATGTGTCGCTCGCGCCATATTTCATCATACGATTTGTCTCTCCACCAATGAAGAGAGAGAGAAACCGATCGTCCCATCTAGGAGGGCCCTCCTTCCGAGGCTTCCCGAAAGGGATGACTGTACATTACACGCATCGAGCCTGCATCGAAAAAGCGACCGGACTGGGAAAGAGACGCTGCGGGGAGGAAACTTTTTATCGGTCCTCGGCAGCAAGCAGAAACCGCGTTTCTTCTCGTCGCACGAAGACGTTCCGAGACGTTCCTGTTGAAAGTACGGTACGGGTAAAATGTACCGTTTGCAATGTCCTCGTCGGAACGGAGTCACTCTCGATTCAGCGCGGCCGGGCGACGAAGAACCTCACTCGCAAGTCCGCATCCAAATCGTTGAAGATTGTGTCGATTCGTTGCTGCACGAAGCGATCCGAAATCTGACACGAATGATGAGGTCGTTTGCATATGGGCATCCGATCCGACGGGCGACAACATCAGGATAAATAAATGAGTTCCTTATCGATCACGTCTGATGAAATGCATGTTTGAGTGTGCGTATTTGCACGGTACGTAAAGCCTAAATGCATCAACATGATTTTCCTGTAAGCACACTAATCTCTGTGGTGTTCCGCCGCGGCCAAAGCTGACGGACGAGGCTTATCGGCTCGAGGGCGACACGAAGACGACACGGTCGTCGTTCTGGTCGAGTGGCTCGGCGCCGCTGCTCCATCGAGTGGCTTCAAAGTGATTTCAAAGTGGCTTCAAAGTGGCTTTGAAGCATGCGACGACGGGAGCGAAAAGACCTACTTTTGCCGCCGAAATTCATGGAGCTTCGAATCGTAACCGCGGGAAAATGCTTCCCGACGTGATTCGCCCCGTTCTCGGTTTTTGGAAAATTTCCAAGGGCGATACGACCGCTTCCTCGAACGTTTACCCAAGCGAGAACCTGCGATTTTCACCAAATCATCGACAGCACTCTCAAAACGAGGTGAAATGGCACCAAATCACGCGGCGACGAAAAAAAATTCCTCGCGAAATTAACCTCTTGTTCTCGTCGAGTTCCTCATTTAATGAGTGATCCAGATCTGGTAATCCAGAAATGGTCACGGGCGATCACCAGCAAAATTGAGCGAATTAACGCGCAGATTGTGCCGAAGACTGAAGAATCAGAGACGCCGATCGATTCACACCCACTCCCAATCTGTTGCAATTGTAATGATCTGCTGTAATTGTAATGATCTGCTGTAATTGTAATGGTCTTATTTTCTCTGCTCCGATATTGTACTTAAATCAATTGACGGTACTGGTTAGATGCAACAGTGAGAGCGGTCCGTAATTAATTCTAATTAATGCCCCGACTCGTAACGAAACGATGCCGACATTCCTCTCCGAACGCCGCATCCCGCTCTACATCGACACAACCGTTTGTGATTCTACGCAGTAACTGAGACTGCGTTGCAGCGACGCGATGAATCCCGAGAGGCGGGAAGTGACTCAGACGGCTCAGGGAAAAGTGTGGCATGTTATCATATAAAACTCCTCGATGGAGATGGAACAGGAAACGGAATAAGAGAAAAGGGGAGGGGGGGGGGGGGGGGGGGGGCAGGGGACAGGGCAGACCAGATAATCGCGAAGCGGGCGTGAATAACACGAGTTTTTCCCCAGATTGCAACTGGCCGCTATCTCTGGGAATCCATTTGGCATTCTCCGTATGCATTCCGAGGGTTTAAAGCATTTCTTAGCCACGAGGGTCAGCAAGAAATCTCGGCTGTCCTTTCGCGCTTTTCGCATCACGACTGATTCTCACGCGTGAACAATAGGCTTTGGTAACGCCTATTACCTTTCTTCAATCCCTTCCAGTAATAAAATTGAACCTCCTCGTATTCCTCTCCGAGAGCATCAACAGAAATGAAATTCGGCATGCTTCTTCCTCTCCGAATACAGAATCGCTCCAGCAAATTTGAAGCTCTATCTAATTCCGGTATTAATTTTTCCTCCCCCTCGGGTCGCCTCTCCTGGGGGGTTTTCAGAGGAAAGAGACCAACCGAACGAAAGATATTGACTTGTAGGTGACGAAAGTGTCCTTTTTGTTGCTTCCAGTGCACCATTTCGCAATTTAAAAAAAAAATGAAATTAGCTGTCGCTCAATTAGGCTTAGCGATACTCCGCCCCCGTCTCCCAGTGTTGTCGGATATCGTGCCGGTGTTATGTCGCATTCATGACTTCGACCTTTGTATCGGTATCTGGATCTTTTTTTTTTTTATGTATAGGACAATTTTGCACCGAATTCATGAGTTGAGCTGAGATTGAAACGATGGTTAGCAGTGGCCGACCGATTTGATGGGACGTGGAGCTATCTCATTCGGACACCCCGAAATTAACAATATGGCGTCCAGGTTGTATTTCATGCTTCCCACGGGCATTCTCTCCTCAGAACTAGTCGAGACGGTTCGAGGAACTCTAGATGGGCCTAACGTTCCTCGTCCGCTCTAAAATGGTTCAAGAAACTAAAAAAAGACCTCTAATTGGTCTGACGTCAAACGTCCTCTCTTAAAAGGGCCATGAAAGATTGAACAGGCATGCGATTGGCCTATTGTTACACGTCCTCGTCGAGATGTCTCGAAGACAAGGGATTAATCATTATAGGCCTAATTGGTCTCGTAAGTCGAGGATTGAGTTTCTTTTGAACAAAAAAGGTATGTCTAGGCCTGACCCGGAGATAGTCCGTCGGTTAGTCCCAACGTTAGGTCTAACGTTAGTGAGTTCCCAAGAGAAGAGGGGTGGGGAGTGAAGTAAAGGTTGGGGTTGAGGAAAGGGAAAGCCTTTGAAAAATGATTTTCAAAAATTTTTCATGATTCTATATCTGTGATTTTGGAATACATTTCAGTTCTGCAAGTCAAGGGAGAGTTCAAGTTGCTCGTTCCATCGCATTATCTAACGAATTCACCGCTTCTCCAACCATTCCTAGAAGGTGACCACGGCTGGAGACTGAATGCGGGAGATACATAGAGGACTGATGCAACCTCGATTTTCGCGACCAAGTACTCCTTGCTCGGTTGAGGGTGCATAATAGATGGCCCTCACCGGACCACGTAGTGCACAGGGGGTAGTCACATGGGGGTTGAAGTACTCAGCGCACCTATGTAATACGCATGCGCCGTCAAATCATATATTTTTACAAATCCAGACGACTTCGCGCAGTTCTAGCCATTACCTTCCGAGCTCTCGCTGTGGTAGGTTAATATCTCATTCCGTTTGGCACTCGTACCACTTCATCGGTTTCCTATTGAAGAATCAGATGCATACTGACTCCATGTGGTGGCTTTCCTCTGTATTCCTTCGACTTTTCTAAATATCAAAATGGCCTTTTCCACGTAATAGCATTGTAGTTGGACACGGAAGAATGGAAAGAAACAGTAGCCGTGCACGTGTTGTCACAACTAGGGCTGTCACGATAGATCGATGCATCGATACCACTATCGATAGTCGGAGATATCGATAGTTTTTTCGGCCATCGCGATGCATCGGCAAAATATTTTAAAGGGAAATGTCCCATTGGATTGAAGCGAGTACAGTACAATACAGTCCGTCTGGGCGGGGAAAGGAAGAAGTGGCGTGATCCGCATGGGCTTGCGATTTCTTATCGCAATCAAATTCTGGAAATGCTGGGACTGGGACTGTATGAAAGACGGGAAGGGAAAGAAAAGTCGGATCGGAGACAGGAAGTGGGAAAGGAGAGGGGGGAAGACCGAGAATATATTTTTATCTTCTGTTTCTGTCTTCGGCTCGATCTCAGCCGGTGCATGCTGCGGAAGTGGACTGTTCTTATGTTCCCTTGATTTCGAAACGCACGTTGGTTAATCCCCTCTATATTCCTATCTCTTTAGTATGCAGACTTAACTTTCTTAATTTGTAACTTGTCTTGGGACGTTTTATCTCTACTTAAGGTGAACTCAAAGTGAATATTTTACATGGACGTTGCTTTAATCTAGGGCTGTACCGATGTTTCGGCAACCGCCGGTATGGCACCATCAGCAGGTTTCCTATCTGCCCGTGCCGATGTCCAAAGACAGTAAAGAACGGAAAAAAAATAAAAAATTATGTGAACGGGGATTGGCAGCTCCTTCTCAACGGCAATAAGAAAAAATTAGGGCTGTCCTGATGCCCGTGAGATTATGGAAGTCAGATAGAGGTCCGCGCTCCGATCGCGGCGAGAAAAGATGGAATCCTCCGGCGAACCCCCCCCCCCCCNGAAGTGGATGCGGCCTCTCGATGCCCTGCCCCTCCTGTCGTGGCAGTGGCCGTGGGAGATTCCCACCGTCACCCCCCCCTCTCCCCGATGCATCGATACGCTATCGATAGTTTCGGTCGATGCATCGATGTTTTGAAAACTGCTATCGTGACAGCCCTAGTCACAACACATGGCGGAACTCTCGCGAGAAGGGAATTTCTTTTCATACATTTTGCGTTGCATGACTTTTCCTGCATCGGACTCATGGATCAAGGAACAGAAGATTCTCGGAGGCAGAAAAGAACCAAGGAGACGAAGTTTCACTCTTAGGTGATAGTCTGTGTAGGAACATCTGCAGAATTTCAGATAGATGCAAGTTGCCGTACTTGAATGATCAAATGCTCCTTATCATCCGCCAAAGAGAAAATAGAAAATCATGGACTTTCTTAGAGCCCCAGTTGTCCCAAGTCTCTGGATATGTATATTAGTCTCTCTATAAACCATTTGCCATCCTCTTCACTTCATTTCACAATCAATCTCACAAATTTGTACGTAATTATTGTTTCATATATAGGTAGGTACTAAATAGTCGGACAAAACAGATGGAAAATGTGTAGCAGGGCAGACCGCTTCGCACTGACACTTACAGTGGTCGTTTTTCGATGGCTGCGGTTGGCTTTTGCAATGAGAGAAAATCCGGCTGCGCGAAGGAGCATAGGTGCGCTCCGAGTCTCTCCTCCTCGCGTTCTTATTCTCTCCTCTTACCTTGGTCGTACACGCAACCTAGGTGGGAGAGGGTGATGGACTATGGTCCAATGCTCGTGTCTCACCCCCCTCCCACTCCCCGCCTCAGCCGCAGGCCCTTGGTGGCAAGTGTCGCATGAACGGTGAAATCGTCAGGTTATCCGACGGCTCGCTCAAGACGAAGTCGAGGAGGAGGGGGAAACATTGGTATAATTCAGGAAGCTGGTCTAGTGGAAATGTTAGTGGATGCAAAAACAACGTGGATTTTTTTCGCTGTAGAATTTAAATTCAAGTCTCTATAGAATACTGCTGGGAAAGGATATACATTTCTGAAAATTTCCAAGCCAAAGATTGCGAACATTTCGAATACAACATCTCCATGGAATCAAAGCAGTGTTTTTCAACAAAAACTTGCTCAAACATTTTTTTTCCTGCACCTTCATCGACTCGGCCAGCCGTCGCAGACGGGCTGCTCAAGGGTGTTGCAGTTCCATTCTCATGTCTGCTTCAAGAACATATCACTTTCATTTGTTGGGACAAATCACCGGTGCGAGGGAGACCGGTTGAGTTCTACATCTGCCATCTATGTGCACCGCCGCTCCCAATGTCTCGCAGCCATTCCCTCTCAGTTTCAAAAGAAGACAACGGTGAAAATGGGCAAACAAATTTATTAGCAATCAAGCAGAGTGATATATGCAAGACAGAGAAATTGACAGATGATGAAAACAGCAGGATCAAAATCGACACCGTTAGCTCGTTGACGAAAGGGATAAAAGAAATGCGAGAAAATGAATGAGAAAGATCCAGACGAATTTGGGGATTAACTGTCACGGGTGCTGACTGGTCTCTTGGCGACGAAACCGAGACGAACAAGATCTGGTGATTAGACTCAAGAAGAGCAGGGATTCCGTCTCCTGGATGTGCCTCTCGGACGTGGTAGATCTCCACTGCCTCCCAAATTCCCGTTCCCTTCCCGCTGATCCTGGTGGTGAAGGAGAGGACGTCGGAGTCGAGGGTGAAGGAGCTGACGGTGAGCGGATGGAGGGTGAAGGAGAGGATGACAGGCTGGAAGATGGAGGAAAGGGTGTTGGCCTCGTCGTAGACATGGAAGACACGTTAGTAGAAAGGGCTAGAGGTGTAATCGATTCGTTTCCGTTTCCGACCCGCGACACATTACTGGAAAGAGACAGAACATGCTCAGACTTTTCATACATTCGTTCCGATCGGATACCACAAAGTTCCGAACGAGGAAACCCATATTGACAGTGCTGCATACTTGTACGCCGAACAAGGATTGCTCTGATATTCTTCCCAATCCTCTGGTTGTGCCTTGAGAAGTCTTTCTGGGTCTCCGGAAATGAATCCGTGTACTACGAGCGGCGTCTCCTCCTGAGCAATTTCACTTCCTTTTCGGTTCTCGAGAGCCTCCATTCCTGCAAAGATGTTCAAACAAATTTCCCCACAAACTGTTCACGACGTGTTCAGGTTTTCGTTGTTTGGAAACGAATGAGTGCAATAGAATAACAACCCAAACAATCCTACTAAATCCAACAACGACAGGGAAGAAAAAATCGAGAAAGAAACTAATCGCTTTTTTTTAGCGCCGTATATCATAATTTTTTTTGCTGGGACCTCTGCAGTCAAGCGCACACGTGCTTAAAAATCGCATTTTTGCAATAAATGGCTCCATGAAGGATAATTTCCAATCGAGGCCCACCTACATCAAGCTGTTGGGGTCCGTCGCGGACGGGGACAGGGTGGGACATTCCCTGAAAGAGGAACGAGGATGTGGACGACCAGGTATCGGGGAAAGTCGGTGCTCTCGCCGATTGTCCGTTGCTTTCCACGTCTGTCCTCTTCGGCTTCTTTCTCCTCTTCTTGAACCCTAAAAATCCCGTTGTTCACAATTAATTTAACTCGAAAAATTATGGAAAGCCTTACTGTTAATTAGAGAATCCTAAAAAAAAAGTAATTAAACGTGAACCCAAAGAAAAGGAACTGAAAGTGAAAGAGCATATTATAGATGCAAATGAGGAAGCAATGAATGAGTTCATGTGAATGAATAAATATTGGCTACGATGATGAGTATCGTGATGATTGCTAATATTTCATAGTAATTTCTACGCGACGACGACGACAGAACTAATAAGTGATCACGGTAATCCACTGCATAAGTCGCAACGGAACGACAAACTCTGAATACTACACCATTCCCACATGGAAGATTTGTCGGACAGACCGAACCAGACTCCGACGAGAATGAGAACGCAGCAGACTCCGACGACGATCGAGGCGACGATGACTGTAAGCTCCGTTCCCTGCGATGTCTCTCCCGGGGCGAGGTCGTCTTGGGTTCNTCGGACAGACCGAACCAGACTCCGACGAGAATGAGAACGCAGCAGACTCCGACGACGATCGAGGCGACGATGACTGTAAGCTCCGTTCCCTGCGATGTCTCTCCCGGGGCGAGGTCGTCTTGGGTTCGGTCGGACGATCCGGTCGGCCGGCACACCTCCGCCACCCTCCCTCCCGTCCACTCCTCCTCAGTGTAACTTGGAAAAAAGGAAATCGGGAGAAATTATGTTATGCTTATGGAATGAGATCGGAGGCGTCGTTTGGCGAAGGCCCCTACCCGTCGAGGCACGACCCACATTGCAGATGCGACATTGGGTAAGTCATCCCTCCGGGCTCTCTGTTGTACTGCCCACAGAATTCCTTGGCGTTCGTGCATCCTCCTCCTAGATCCATTGACCCCGGCTATAGAAGAAAAAGGCCAAATTCGTTTCGGCTGTAAAGATTTACCTTAGAACGGCGAATGCACCTTCGAGCAATATACTTTGGTGATGGTAAAGCTAAAGTTGATAACTTTGCCTCTTTACATTTCAGGGTATCAACGCTACAATACTATTTAGGTATTTGTTCTGTCATGTGACATTTCAGAACCCATAAACGCGATTTTGTTACAAAAATGAAGGCTTTCCTTGGATGATTCTGAAATCCTCGAATTCTTGGTTTAGCATAGACACTGTTAGTCGTAGTGTTGCGGCGTGATTTACCTTCGATGAGGTGGTCACACAGCTGCAAAGGATGATTGCTTCTTATCCTGGACACTAGAGGTCGACAAAAAAAATAGCATTAGACACCAAGACTCGCGATACCCGGCGCAACCTAAAGCAACGGAGAGTCGATCGCGACAAGACAAACAAGGTAAACAAGAAGAGAGTTTTAATACTGTCCCATGTTTTTGCGAAATGAGTCACAGCGAGACGAAGGAAAAAATGTCCCACCACAAATGAATCACGCCATACGTTGCATTGATAAGACAACCTACTACTGCTAACTGAACTTCCATTTTCACTCCGTTCCCTCGGCAACAACCATCGATAGGAGAAAAACAGGAAAAAAATTCACGAGGAGGCCCAGAGCGAAGACAAGACGATGCATCATGGATCCGGTCATTTTCGGCACGAAGATATCCACAAGGCCTCTGCTGAAATCACAGAGGTGCATTGAAAGAGTTCAGGACGGCCTCACCTCCGATGTCGGAAGGGAATTCACGTCAGGGAGGACCAGGTGTCTCGGCTGAGAGGCCCCGTGTCAGAGCAGGAATGGCACGTCGCGAACACTTTCCGAATCCTGGCTTTCCGCAATTACATGACATCCTCGGGCCGAAAGGAGCGGAGAGGGAGACTTGCGACATGCAAGGATGTGTCTTCGCTGTCGTTTCGATTCACATCTCATCGTACGATTTCTCTCTCCGCCGATGGGGAGAGAAGAATCGAGATTGTCCCATCGGGGACGACTCCTTCCCGAAGGGTGACTGCACCTAATACGCATTAAGTCTGCATCGAAAGTGACTGGACGCTGTAGGCCGGTAACTTTCGTAAAAAAATTTTTTTCGGTCCTCTGAAGCATGCAGAGTCGGCGTTTCTGATCGAAGGAAGGAATGGCTTTCGAGACGTCCGAGCTGGACGGCGAAGAGTCTCGTAAGTCTGGAGCCGAATCGGTAACATAGTCGCCAAAAACTGTCTAAAGTCCTTGCTGATCGTCGCTGTTTTGCCATTAAAATAACCCGAATAAAATGTATTTGCACGGTACATAAAATTTAACTTGTGTACTCCTTAATACAATAATTTTCCCCACCCTGTATATACAGTACTGTAATCTCTGTTGTGTTCCGGCGTTATTACAGCTGACGGCCGAGTCTTATCTGTCGCGAAGGGGGACATTCGGCTGCATTTCGTCGTTTTATTTCCGATTGCGATTTCCTTCTGATGGGCCAAGAGGGTGGTATGTGCGGATTAACAGTTATGATATACGAAAATGAAAGCTGTGGCTATGCATGCCATAATGGACTGATGCATTCATTTGCAATTTAAATGCTTAATTATTATTATGAGTGGTATTTTTCTGGTTAGAGTAAGGAGTCGGAGGGGCTTCTCTCATGAAGGATTCATTACTTTTTGAATTAATTCCACAAATTATTTGGAAATTTATTTGGAAAAGCGTGGCCACGCTTCTCGAGAGGGTGACGATGCGACGAGGTCGTTCCGTTCGTTTCTTCCGTTTCCGGCTGACTTCAAAGCAAGGTGTGGGAAGTTTAAGGTCTTGCATTCGCTCGGTAGAGTCTGAGGGAAGCAGGAACGACGAGAGGCCTGGCAGAGACCTCCGACCGTCTCGACTTCCACGCGACGAATGACTGCGCGGGGGAGCAGCAAGGGGGGGAAGGGGTTGAGAGCCTCCGGCTTCTTCCGCCAGGTGTCGTCGACCGCCAGAGATGAGGAAGGAACGCCTGGGTGACGTGGCAGACCCGGTCGGGCACCCGGTGGCGTCGCTTCGTCTCCTCGCCAGGGTCACCGCCTTTCGTTCCTTTCGCCTCTTCGGCGGCTGCTTCGCTTCGTGGATCTTCCCCTCTTCGATCAGGTTTTCCGGTTTTTTTCGATGCATGCTGATGCGACCGACGGAATGCCGTTCCGTGGACGCAACGGTTTCCTCGGCTTTCACAGAAATTGAGTCGAGTGAAAAGGAAGGGTGGCTGCACGACGATTCGTCGCAGCCGACTCAAGGGCCGACATTCCTTCGTCGGCAATGGGTCGCAATTACGAACGGTTGCGGGATTCGTCGCGTCCCGTTTTTCGTAGTTCATATTTGTGGTCCACTCGACGTTCCCATCACGTAATTTAAATTCGTGTCAAAACTGTGATCGATGCATGCCAAATAAATAACGGTAATGGAGTCCTGACGCGTCAGAAACGAAAATTCTCGGCCGGAAGGCGACAGGATGACGACACGGTCGTCAATCTGGTCGAGTGGCTTCAAAGTGGCTTCAAAGCGGCTCGGAATCATGCGACGACGGAAACGAAAAGAGAAGACCATGCAGCTTCGAATCGTGGAAAAAATGGTTCCGGAAGCGATTCGCCCCGTCATCGGCTCACGTAAACTCTCCAAGGGCGATACGAGCGATCGCTTCCGATTTTCACCAAATCATCGAAAAGCAATACGACGAAACAAGCTTAGGCTCACGACTGGCTCTCTCTCAATCAATGAACCGTTCGTTCTCGTCGTCTCGCCATTTTCTCGAGCGATCCAGATCCGATCGCCAGCATAAATTTATGGAATCGACGAGCAGATCCTGCCGAGGATCGAAGAATCGGAGAGATGCCGATCGATTCCATCTACCGATCCCTCAATCGTCATCGTCGGCTTTTTTCTGCTGCTATCGTACGGGGTGGCCAAGAAATACCAGATACGTTTCAAAGTAATATCGAACGGCCATTACGACAGGAAATTCAATTATTTGTTGTGCATAATGATCTAAACGGATCTCCGCGTTTCGCATCGCGTTTCGCCAAGCGCCGATCGCGAACATCCGACGTTCCCTCGCGAATCTCGAAGGGTCCTCGGCCCGTCGCAAAATGCATCGACGCCGGGCGAAAGGCGATGCGAAACGCGTCGATCCATTCGATTCGGAAAAACGGCGAACATTTACGCGTTTAATATTCTATACGAATAATTTGATTTCTTAATAATGCCAACTTAACACGACTTCGAAATGCGTGAGGCATTTCTCGGCCACCCTGCGCAAACTTCAATCGGTTGGACGTGACAGTGAGAGCGAGCCATAATTAATTCTAATTAATGAGTCGACATGTAATGGAGCGACGACGACATTCGTCTTGGAACTCCAAATCCCTCACGACATGGACGTAACTGCTCACGATTCTACGCAGTAGCTTCGGCGATGAATCACGAAAGCGGAAAGTGACTCAGATGGAGCATAGAAAAGTGTGGCGTGTTATCGTATAAAAATCCTCGATGGAGATGGAACTCGAAACGGAGTCCTCAAAAGAGCGACGGCGGGGGGAGGGGGGGAGCAGGGCAGACGAGATAACGGCAGAGCAGGCGCGATTTCCCAATTTTTTTTTTTCGCAACGGGCCAAGCAAATCTCTGGGAATCCTTTTGGCATTCTCTGTTTGCATTCCGAGGAGTTAAAAAAAATTAAATTTGGATGCGCTTTTCGCATCTCGCGTGATCCTCACGCGTGACGCTCCGCTTCGAGAAGCGATTCTCGATCGTCAGGAAAGGAATACAAGACGAAATGTTCTCGACGACGATTTGTTGCCTGGAAAAAAGGAAAATTCGTTCCAGACGAAGGACGGCAGAAGACCGGAAATCCTGGGAGAACACGAAATTCTTCCTTCGCTTTTTGTTCTCTGAATCCTGAAAATTCGGTCGCGATGAGACGAACCGCCGTGTTTCCGATTCCGATTCTCTATGAAAATACGGCGAAAAATCGTTTTTTTTTTGTTTTATTAATTTTTTTTTTTTTCAGGGAACTCTGCGTATCCCCCTTTCTTCCTCGCCTCTCTGCGGAAGCCGTCCGCTTTTCGTCTCGGCGTCTCGTTCCATGCCCGATGCCGGCGCGGAATCATGCAGGTAATTTCCACGATTCAAAGTCGTCCGGATTTGAAACCGTGAGCAAACGATGTCGTTCGAAGAATCCTCTCGAAAGAAGCCAACGAGCTCCGAGAGAAGCGTGGGGATTCATCCCTTCTTGGCTGCGACGGGGTTGCTCTCGGGTTGCTCTCTTCGCGTGCACGGGCAGGGAGTGGAGGAAGTGGAGGGAGGCGAGGTGACGAGGCTTCCTCCTTCGCGTCGCTCGTTCCCGGGTCGTGGGTGTTCTCGGGGGATCCCATTCGGGGTGTCGTTCGTGCGAGCGGGGACGAGGAGTTCGAAAATCTCGGGAGCCGATTCTCGCGCGGTGAGAGATAAGGAAACGGCATTTCCCCCCCCCCAGGATTCCAGTTTCTGTTTCCAAGAGTGCTTCACCCAGGTGGCATACCCGTGTCGGGCCACTGAGTCACACTCGGGCGGGCTGGGAGTTACTCCAAGGAGTACTACTTCCTTCGATTATCATCTATTGAGGCCTTCATTTTCTGCACGGGATACGAATCCCCACCAGTATGTAGCCCGTGCCAAAACACGGAAGGATTTGAAGGTAATGAATGCGAATATGGCCATAGGGGTGGGTGGTGGTCGCACCCCACCATCCACCCCTAAGGCCCCCCCTACGGCACCCCCCCCCCCCCCTGCCCCTATATCT